>PNEQ01004554.1:4911-28026 GCA_003012365.1 Medauroidea extradentata | reverse complement strand
CCACGCTACGCCACTATACAGTATATATGCCAGGAACACTCCACAGCCAGTAGCGTACAAGAGGCAAGGTACTTATAATATATACACCTTGGTCTCTGCAACAACACAACTGCTCAAAGCGTATAGTCGCTGCTAATACCGCACACCTTGGAGCACAGCCACGCTACGCCACTGGTTGTGAGTTTTCTAAACTATGTGTACTCTATGTGTCTCAGCGAGGGTGCGTACTTGGTAAACCCTGTCTTGTAGCGGCCTTATTAATTCCTTATTACTGAGCCACTTTCGTAACTTGGCCCTTAAAGGCGGCCGCCTACCTCACCCTTCAAATTCGTCGCAGCGTGTTCGTAAACAGGGTTTTCCTACGAAACAATTCCACGTGTGCCCATTTTGCCAACGTTTGAAAAGAAAACACACTTCAGACAAGGTCGGAACCTCATTGTTAAGATACTATGCTCACTAACAACATTGTTTCTAAGGCCTCCAACATGGCTTAAAACGGTCTTTTCAGACTGCCGAACTTCAAAATGTACTAACCGGATGTATGTGAAACTCAGATTGCAACCTGCACTGAACTTCGCTACGGACTCTCCAGTTGTAAATTTATATGGTCACCGCTTAGTGTCTCATAGTAAAAACTGTTCGGCGGGAACCTTGCACGCTATTTCAGAGCTTGGCTAGTTAACGCGATGCAGCATTTGACGCGCCTTTCAAGGTCATACTTATGTCTCCGTCATTTAGTCTCCATTTTAAATGTTATTTTTCACTTTTTGGAATTCTAAGAAGAAAAATATTAAGTATGCGATTATACCTCAAATTCTGTTTACATTTCGCTATAGTACATACCTTGCGATTTAGCTGTTAACATATAATTACGTCGCAATGTGCGTGGCAAATTTTTTATATATTTATAATTTGCCCGGCGTATTACGACCTAACTATACATTACTAGCTCAATTGTCATGCATGTACTGTAGCTCAAAGTAGATAGAATTTGCAGTATAATCGGTGATTTAACATTTTTCTTCTCAGAATTCGAAAAAAAGGGAAGTATAATAAAATTCAAAATGACGACGGAAACCGAGCCTTAACGCGTAGGTAGGCGGCACCCTTAAGAATCGTCCTAAGTAAATGAGACTTGAGCAAGCAGCTGATGGACGTGCACTAGGAGCGACAGCTGGGCGTGTTCTCGTCTGAGAAGACACTCTGAGGCTGGAAACCACGGCAGACATTGACCGGAGGGGAGCATCTGCGAGTGTACAAGAGAAAAACGAACAGATCATACGAACATACGCTTCACTTTTAGTCGGTTTCGAAATGCATCCACAAAGGTTACTGTAAGTAAATCGTTTGTTTAAGAGACGAGTGTGTATTATATACAAAATGGAGCTATATTACAATATTTAGCTGAAATTATAATTTTTTTGTGTAATACATTCTATTTTCTTGTTGGACTCTACAAAGGTACGACTTTTGCCTTTGTCTTAAAAACTACTGTCGTAGGTTTATTATTCTTTGATAAATTAGAATTCGCGAAGCGTCTTGAAACGGTGCTTATTTTTTTTAACTAGGTATGCTCCTTAACGTGAGAGTGTTTTCGTTCGAAACTTCGTACCATTAGCACAGTGCAAATGTAAGGTACACGCTTTAGAGGACTTTAAAGACTAATTATAGAGTCAGAGCAATGGTAATAATAAATAGTGTAGAGAAACTCTTAAAACATTCAATATCATCTGCAGTGTACAAAATTGTTAGTGACTTAAGTGAACTATTTATGTACAAACTATTCCTATATTGAATGTGCCCCATGGTTTTCGTGTTAATCTTACAAGTATTTCCACAAGGAAAATTGTTTTGTAATTTTTAGTCAGTTTAAAAAAAAAATGTGATTTATAAAAATTGTTTGATATTATTTGCCCCAAATTTTCATTAGACGTTTTTAGTTTTCACTGAATGGCGAAATATTATATTAAATTTTATATTATGTTGATAGTTTAATTTTACAATATAATGAAACGTATGTAGCTTAGTTCGCATGGTAATATTTTCAATGACATCGCAAATATTTATACAGGAATAATTTGAGAAAAAATAGTTGTAATTGTGATTATGCATTCGTTTGTGATATGTTCAAAGATGGCATATTATATACTTTACAGACTTTGTATTTGTGGACTTCGCCAGTAAAAGTATTGTATTTCACGAAGATTTATCGCTCGGGACCAATGAATACAGACGTGCGTAGCAGGTTGTGAAGGCGCAGTATTTATGAATATTATGAATTCAAACCGCCTTCATTAGAGAACTTGTGAGCTGATTTGGTATTCAGATTAACAATTTCTTTAGGTTACTTTAATTTTCTTTGTATCGCCTTCTCTCAAAAGTTTTGCGAAATGTCCCTGGGAGATTTTTCCCTCTTTTTTTTTTTTCCCTTGCGTTGCTACAAAGCGAATCTCATTCCCCTGACGCAAGTCTGGACGAATATTAGCAACTTCCTGTCGAGATTTCTCTCTGAACGTACTCTGGAAGCGAACTCTTGGTTACTGTATATCAGTATTTATTTTTCTATTGAAGTCTCTATTTCGCTATCTGATTGTTGCCACTGCGCCAAGTAAATATAGTAAAAACAATTTCGTTGCCACAGTACAATTTTTAAAAAATATCATCCAACACACAGTTATTTTGCCATAAAGGAATTTAACTTGCGGTAAAGAAATCTTGCTTTACAGCAAAGCAAATGTAAAAAATAAATTGATGTTTTGTGTCACATTTCGTCTTAAAAAAATATTTTTTTGAAAATAATATAAGTTTTTTATAGGAAAGATGACAAGTTATTCAGCATAAGGCTTGTGCTAAAATACCGCAACTATCTATACCGCAAAGATTTCGAATAAATTATCTTATGAATAAAACAATTTTTACTGGCATTGCTGTAATTTTTTAACAAAAAATATCGTTGCGGTGAAGTTACTTTGCAGTGGATCTTATTTAAACAAACCTTTTGTTGTGGCAACGGAAAGGTTTTTATGTGCGGTATGTTAATATATGTGGATACGTCGCGGTAAATATGTTGTTAAATTATATTGTATGGTTGCTGCAGGCCGGCTCGCAAACCACGTTCCTGGCACGCAAAATTTTACTATTATTAATTTTCCTATTGGACACTAAGCGGCGAGACCACGTCATTTTATTTGTGAAACTTATGGTTCATATTCCAACGCCTAGTTCTCTTACGGTGTTATTCGAATCCGGTTGGAATTTTCCTAGATACGGTCGTCTGAAAAAGCCGTTTTAGCCATACTGATATGCCTGAAAGCGTGTTTCCAATAAGCTATTCTAATTTTTGAACTGATAGAAACTTTGTTTTAAGTGTGTGTTCTTTTCGTACATATACAAACATAATGCGCGGTAGGATGTTCCAAAAAATTGAGTAATTTCAACTCGGGTTTCAATACGTTTCAAGCGCCATGAATGTGTGAGAGGGTAGACAGGGTGATATTTTGTGATTTACACAGTTAAGTGTTGGTAAACATGGGTGGGGAAACCAAGCGTTTACGAGGTAATGGAATGTTTATGCTAGTTTGTTTCCAGTCAACTCCGAGGGCCTGGATAGTGAAAATGCTACACTGTTGGTTTTACAGCTCCCAGTTGACAAACCCCATACATCAGAGACACTGGAAAATCGCGGGAATAGTTTACTATTTGCTAGGCTTCAACATGCTGCATATAACACTGAATGTTTCGTATCGACATTGGCTGTGGTTTATTTGAAGCATTGTTTCTGTCTTCAACAAACCCAGTTGGAACGGTACAACTTGAACACACAGCGTATGTGATTTGTCCCAAAACTGTTCACACGTGTCACGGATAATATACTATAGTTTATTGGAGACTATCTTAAACATTTTCGCGATTTTCCCGTGTCTGTACCCATACTATGTCGCATCTCATTTATTTGTTTTCGGGCATTGCGTGAGACTTCGTATTAAACAACACACAAGCGGAGTGCCGTGGTGGCGAATGGTCACGTAAAACGATTCATTTCTGGATCCATGTTTACTAATTTATTTTATTTATTTTTATGATTCTTCCCTACATTTTGAAACATCACTTCTGAAAACTTCTAAGATTCCGAAATTGAGATTTCAAACACTGCGGCAATCTAGCGTCCCAACCAATTACGTCGTGGTAATGACAGACGACTATTGTTTTGCTCAAAGTGCCGTCCGCGGTGTGTTGACTTTGCAGTTCAAAACTGCAGTAGTTAGCAACGAGAAGTATGGACTTGTCTGCAGTCGACTCGGATTACATACCGTGGCAAACTTGGCACAAGAATTTCTCCTGTCTACATGTAGGTGGGTGTACATACATGGAGCGGACCAATCGCAGCAAAGTAAATAAATGAGATTTAATACAAAATTTAACGGACAATTTTGCGCGTTTAGGTTGGCTATCTTTATTTGTTTTGATTCCAGACGAATATTTATATTTTATACCATAGTGGAATGCTAACTGAATTTTTTTGCTTGGACATACTCCATTGCGAAATAAATGACTGTCAAAAGAAAACCAAAAATAAAAATAAGACAAGAAAACATAAATAAGCAGAGTATGCTTTAGTCATCAGGATACATACACAACATGAAATTCCAAAACTGGAATCTGGTCAGATATAACAAGGAACAAACAGAAAATAAAAGAAACAACAAACGTATATGCTAACATTCTGATAATATTATTATTATTCTTTTTGTCATATGATGTTGAAAAGGGCTGTACCATTGCAATTATAAAGTAAATCTTCAGTATTATGTTCAATCTAAATCTTCAGTATTTAGGTTTAGAATGCTCCAAACAAGCTTGCGTGGCGGATACTATACGACCGCGTGATAGCGAAAAGAAAATACTTATTCATGTCTACACAATTAATCAATTACATAATTTTTTAATGTATCTAGCACCTGGTATGACAGCAGCGGTTCCGTTTCATATTTGCATTGGCTGGCGTAAAAAAACTTGGCGTAAAGAGATGAATGATGACCATCTTGAACGTCAAACAAGCCGCGCTGTGGATTCTACGTTATGCCATAAGCAGATTGGACGTTCTCATTTAATTAGTTAAAATTTACATTTTCGTTCAGTAAATAATAGGTGTAATGAATTATCGGCATTGTGTCGTAATATAAACGTTGTATTTTACTATCAGGTACGTATTTATGGGCGAGATTGGTACTACCAGTTATTTTGTCTTTAAAATATGTTTACAGAGAATTCTTTTATTAAATTTTGAATTAGCTTTATTATTTAAAATTTCGAATACTGTGTTCGTTATGAAACTCAATATTATTAGCTTATTCCACATTGAAATACTTTCAAATAAATCTTGCCAAATCTGGACTCAGGAATAAATTAAGAAGAATTCAGCACGCTCTTAACTGTATGAATTTATTTCCGTATGTCAGTTGTAGACTAGCTTCAAAGTTGGCTTGGAAATGTTTGCTGCAGTGCGAGGCACGACGCTTTATAAACATCGCTGTTATAAAGGAAGGGCTGGGGGGAAGAGTGGGGTTATGTGAGGCGGAATAGCTGCTCACTTCCGGGGACCCGTGCCAAGGTATCACGACTGCGGAACCGCCTACAACCTCGGGGGGCGTTCTCACCCCCCTCCTCCCCCGCAGCACCGCCACATACATGTATATTAATGATTTTTAAACCCCCTGGAAGGGAAGAAGGGAGCGGATGCGCGGAGCAGCGGGGGGTGTCATGGTGTTGTGGCGGTCTCCGGGAGGCGACGCACAAAGCATCGGATTATGCAGATCTACCAACCTCGCTAGGGGAAGGGAGGGTATGCTCGAGAACACTCGAAAGTCCCGCCCTCTCCCTCTTTCCGAACCAATCCAGTGCGGCGTTACTGCCCCGCGCGCGGTCTAAGGGAACGTCTGCAGAACTATCTGGCGCCGAGCGTTTCCTTCCGCAGCTCGTAAGTCTCTGGTTTCGATAGTCGATGTCTGCGTGATATCGATTCGTTTATGCTGGCCTTCTGTATTTCGATGCAAACGATTTATCGTTCTCATGAAGTATCGAAAATCGATACCGTTAAAACTGGGTGACTTAGGACTCTTAAATAAAAAAAATTCCCATGGGTAAGGACACCCCTGACTTTTATCGAAAAGATTTCTGTACGAAATTGTTTCACTGTCTTATGCTCACTTCAGCAGTTTTGCTTTGTTGTTATTGGCAGCATGTCTTTGTGCAAATATGTTTCCCATTTGACTGTGGCAATCCGACTAAGGTTATTTTCGATTGTGATTTTTGCTTTCGTTAGTATTCCTCAAGGTATCTGTGCTTCTGCTGTGTCACCTACAACCAACAACCAGCTTTTTTGCCGTTCGTTTTCTTTTGTCAGTTGTCATCTTTATTTTTTGTCTGTTTCGTACTTATTACGGAATTCTTTTTGTGGAATGATCTGAGTTATTTTAATCTTTGGTATGTTTTTAATTTTCTTAGGTGTTCATTTACTCTCTTGTAACTCACTGAATGAATTCCTCGCATAATTGTTTGTGTTTACCTATGTTTGCCAGTTGCAAACAAAATAGTTTTGTTTGTTTACTTGTCTGTTTGTCTGTGTCACGGTCGTAGAAGAACAGGTCTGGACACTCGCCTATCTACGAATGTATTTTGCTTGACCCCCTTGTTTGGCTGCAGTTCATCAAGTTACCGAGAATATTATGCGTCTTTGGCGCTGTAGTCAGGTCGGTCGGGCTCAAACTCCGCCTACTTTTTTCCCAGTGTTTGCATTATAAAGTAAATAAAAATTGCTATGCTTTAGGATTGTGAGCGAAAGAAGTATTTCATAAATTGATAAAAAATACGTTTTGATTAATTGTTTACCTTTATAATGTAAACACTGTAAAAAAGTGGGAGGGAAGTGGGCGGAGCTCGAGCCCGACCGCCCTGATAGTAACGCCAAAGACGCACAACACCCTCGGTAACTTGGTGAACTACAGCCAAACAACAAAGGGGTCAAGTTTCCAGGCGAGTGTCCAGACCTGTTCTTCTACGGCCGTGATCTGTGTGTATTCTCTTGTTTTCTGTGACGTACCGTTTGCTGCAGTGGCGTATGCCCACAATACTTATTTATATTGCAGATTAAGGTTACGGCGATACCACACGCATGTGATTTGCAAGTTATACGTTAAAACACGCAACGTTTTAAAACATCCAATCACTGACCGTGAAGCAGAACTGCAGCTCTGCACATAAAACACTGGAACAAACCGATGCGGAGAAATTTTCACCAAAAATAAGAGTCTTTACCCATACGGGAAAAACCTAACTTGCGAAAAATTCCAAATAATTGAATTCAGTGCGGAATCACGTTATTTTTGCTCATAGTTGACGCTTATAAACAAAAATTGTTGTAAATGTTCCACCGAACCTCTGTTATGTGGAAGCAGTGTATTGCAAATGTCAGCATTAAATTATTATATTTATCGAGCTCCCTACAGCATCGCGTGCAATAAATGTTGTTTATGCTCGTACTGTACGCCTACACATCAATATCGCAGAGGATGTACGACGCATTGCCGAATCGCTCCGGCTGCGAAATTTCAGAAATTTAGCTGCCGCTGACGACGATACGTCATTTTAGTTACCACGTGCACAAATGTATCACGAATAGCACGCGGGAGTGTAAACAAAACACCAGGTCCACAGTAATCAACCCTGCGTGGCCATTACACATGTACAGACGTGATGAATTATATGCAGCACCGTTAGTTTATCGTCAGTAATGTACAACGCCAGCGCAATACTCTGTCCATTCTAAGGTTGTAGCAGAAGTTATAATTGCTAGCGAAATAAATCAAAGCAATTGAATTATAGCTTGATTCCTCACATTGTGAGTGTACCGTAACACAGTTACCTTGTATTTTTTTCAATATTTTATAATAAATGTATGCCGTGCAAAAATTTTATTGTCATTCACTTGAATGAATTAGCTGCAACCTTAGAATGGATGGAGTGTAGTGCCAACCTGTCGAACTGCACACGGCGAAAGGCTTTACTGAAGGGATTATTTAGATAAGGGCTCTTTTTCACTTTTTTGGGGTGGGGAGTATTCCTTTATAGCATTTTTAGGGTTACAGGATAAGAGCTAATGTGCGTACAAGTCGTTATAGTGGTATAATTCTTACGAAAAGCCCAAATAGACACAAACATATTTGTTTTGAAGAATAGAAAAAATTTGATAGTATAATCCCGTTGAAAATGTGGTATTTCTTGATTATTTTTATATGGGCTCATATACATCGGAAAAGGACTCTTTTCAATGTGAATGTTCTGGAAAATGGCAAAAATTATGTTTTAACATTTTAAATAATTTATTTTGGATGTACTTAACATTATTAGGAAACAATATTGTGCACCCAAATTTCTTGGTGTGTGAGTAATACAGTACTGTATTCATATCTTCAACATAAACACCAGTATAAAGGTTATAACAAAACAACTCTCCGATAAAATTATAATTAAAATTGACAAAAATATTTATCCAAAGCAATCCTTCAATTGAAAACATGAGCGTTAAGACTTAAGGCAGCCTTTGCCTCATCAAAGATAGGACTGTATATGTTAAATGATATTCCTTGGGGCTTGTCACCTTTCATGATATCGCTTTCGACAAAAAAACAATTTTCTGCGCTGAGGAAACGAAAAATTTGCTACTGGAACGAACATTTGGGAAATAATTGGACGCAGTTAAGCAGTAAGAATCCAACCCGCCGTTAACTGCACCTGAGATATCCAAGGTCAAAGTTTCCAGTGTGTATTCAAAACCTTGTATGAACTGCTTTTTCTAGGCTGTTAGTTTTCTACAAATATTTTTATATATTTGTACACTTTCTAGGGCATATTTCGAACTTTCTCCTTCTACTTGGCATTATTATCTCAAAATAAATTACTTCGAGAGTTCGTTACTTTCTGCTTAACTCCGTCCAATTATAAGTAATTGTATTCGAGTATTTTTTTTTTTTTTTTTTTTTTTTTTTTTTTTTTTTTTTTTTTTTTTTTTTTTTTTTTTTTTTTTTTTTTTTTTTTTTTTTTTTTTTTTTTTTTTTTTTTTAGAATGAAAATGAAAAGGTCGGTTGCCTCATGAGACTCTCGGTAAACGTCATATTGCGTTAACCTTCAAAATACGCTGCAAACGGTTTATTTGTTTAGGTAATATAAAAATGTATTTTGGAATGTAACCGTTTTGAATTGTAAATTTTCTGGAACAGTGTTTACAAGTATCATAATTGTTATCTAGCCTTTGTTTGAATTCAGTTTTATATTCAAGGGATTTTAAGTAATCAGTATAGTAAGAAAAAAAAATTCAAAGTGCGATCATGTTGACTGAGGTTTATAAACATTAACGTCGCTATTGTGTACTTGGAATTTTTCTGTGGGGTTAGTACTTACATATTTAGTAGTTTAAACACTTTGATTCTTCCAAAAACTACCACTTAGCACGTATAGAGCGATGATTGAACGTCGAAGTGAAACCACATGTACTGTACGGCAATGTCTCGGGCTGTCTGGTTCATTTAATACGGCTGAATGATTCCAATATTCGGCCCCGCTTCAGAACTGGGCGCCATTCCAACCCGCTCCTAGGATATCCCGAAGGAAGGGGAAGAAAATAAAAATCCTTAGGATTGAACCTCTGCGTGGTATATTTAAATGCAAATATCTTGAAGTCTTGAAAATATAGGCCTGCAACTGCGACGATAAAGATCAGTTTTCTGCGCCTGCGAGAGCATAAAAAATAAACTCCGCAAGACTCTCATTCATTTACTTTTGCTATTTTTATCCTGTGCATTGATGTCGAAGGATTTATCTTCACCAATATTTTTCCTAACCGTTTATATGTACGGTAGTAAACTTACAAGGGAGTCCTACGTATTCAACTAACGTAAAATTATGCTTTAATAAAACATAAAGCACGTTTATTGCCTTTCCTGTATTCAAATACAGAGCTGTTTAACTTTGTGAGACATTATGATATGATGTGACGAACTCTTTATGCAGGGACAGGGAATTAGAATAGTTAACAGTTCTAAAGCAGGAATATTTATTTCGTAGTGTACTAGTCCTTCAGTTTGATTCTTACCTGCGATATCTTCTGTAGTCCTCATAATCACACTTCACACTTCTTTAAAATAAAACATTATTGGTTGAAGGTATATTCTAGGGTTTAATGTTGATATGCAGTAATTGTTACTAAGAGGTTTTTTTACGATTGATGCCAACGGATGTTTATCATTCCTTTCGTTTAAGTGCACGTTCTGACGCGCGTACTAATAAGGCAGTAGTTTTAAAATTTATTTTGAGGTTAGGTTGTTCATTGGCAAGATAGTTGCAAATTACTAAATTAGCAAACACACAATTTTCGCGTATTGAATTGGGTCAGGTGATATATTTCGTTATCAGGTTTTGCCAACAAACGTATAACCTCGGAAATAGTTTGCTGCTTTGCACAGCCTACATTAATACGTTTATTAAATGATGTTCTGTAACACCTAAACAACCTCTCCGAGACTCTTTTATAAAAATTTCGAATAAAGTTGTGTATGTAATAAGGGCATACAAGCAAAATTACTAGTTTTAGAAACATATATAAAACATTTTACATATTTTTCAAATTATAATTTGAGTTAGTTATCAAACGATAACCCAATCAATCGGGGACCTTAATTCCAAACCAACTCCAAAATGTGTGAAATTGCAGTAATAAGTAATATCTTGTTCGTGTGCATTTATATCTATGTTAAATATGTTAATAATTAAAATACAATATTTTAAATCCGGATAGTATCATATTTCAAATAGAATTTTTAAATTTTTGAGTTAACATGGTTTGGAATTCAGGTCCCCAATTGGTTTAGGTAAATTGAAATTTACACAAAGCAAGTTATAATAAATTAAGTAACATACATATACTGTATTATGAACTCGACCATGAAAACCGTACTTTCAGGTTATTGCTAGCCTGACGTCAAAAAGGTTTACCAAGGTTAACATTTAAAATATTTTATTAAACATTTTCGCTATATATCCTAAATAACACTTAGGAGTGTAGCAAACGGATTCTGTTGAAAACTGTACAAGTACGTATGCGATCCTGTTACGTCGACCTCGTCTGTTCTAGTTGGCACTTGTGAGCGGAGGAAATGGAAAGAAAAATGAGTTACGAGTGTAAAATATCTCTTTTAGGGAGGACCGGGTTCAAAACAGCCATAGAAATGAATGGCCTCGCCATGGGATGTTTGCCCAGTGGACTGGGAGAATAGCTGAAAGATTAAGTGGCAATATTGCGTTGGCAGGAGCCTTCTCTTCCATTGAATTCCCATGAAGTTTTGTGTCGTCGATATTTCCTCCCCCGTACCTCGACTGGGACATAAAAACAAGCCGCACAGTTTCGCTTGGCCACGTCTGTGAATATATAAGGGGGGGGGGGGGGGCGAAACGCGAAATGTATCGGAAAAATTCTGCGAAAGCAAGCTTGGGTATCGTCCTGTATTCGCAATGGTTGGGCGGGGTGAATAAAACACGACCGCTGTCTTGTCAGCCTGAATGCGTGTTGCAATGTTTAGAAAGTTTTTGGAGCACTGGTTGGTATGAACCACTTCGAGCGTAACTGAGAAAAATTTAGTGTCTGCCAGAACTTCTGTGAGATTCATCTTGATAGTGCGAAATAAAGACCACGACAGCCAGGTAGAGTACTATATGTACGTACAACTGTAAGAAAAATGGTACTTCGGTACTCCGTGCTTGTTAGCTCTAAATGTATGTTAAAAATAAATTTTATTGTGTTTGAAACAGTTCTTTATGCTTTCAGTCACACAACACCTAGGAATACAGAAGTGAAGCAAGCACACGTGTGTCGAGCTACAGTGAATGAGTTGGAGAGTTTGGTCAACGCTTAACATCGAGGTCTTTAGCGATGATGAGGGGTGATGCGGGGTGAGTATGGAGCAGTGCCGGAATGATAGGGCGGGGGAAACGGGAGATCCCCGAGAATGCCCGCCGAACAACGGCATCGTCCGGCACGATTCCCACATGCGAAAATCCGGGGTCCGACCCCGCCGGGAATCGAACCTGGATCGCCTTGGTAGGAAGCGAGAGGTCTGACACCCTCTCCCACCGCGGCCCCTGCGTGTGTCGAATTAGAGCCGCAGGAACAAGAAAATTACGAAAAGTCTTTTCGCTATCAACAACTTAAGTCGCTGCAACACTCACGTATGAGTCCCTGCCAATCCGACTGAGTTCGTCGCTTACGTCAAAGGCGTCTCAACGTCACTTCGCTTCTATACACCAAACTGTTCTGTGTTTCATTGTTCGCCCTCCCTCCCCCTCAAGAAAAAAGGTATTTGTATATTTAACATTCTGCTGTGGATTAGTTTTAGTAGGACATGCCACTCTTTTTTCTTAAAAAAAAACTGCTCCTAAGCTACGTTATCTTAGACCGTGTCCCAATTTAGAGTACTCTCTGGAGGGAGCACTCTTTCACATTACCACGAGAGAGAGATAGAGAGAGAGAGAGAGAGAGAGAGAGAGAGAGCTCTCTCTGGCACTCTCGCTCTCTCCAATTGGGAAGGTGCACTCTCGAGTTTGTAAACAAACGATGCAAAGGTAACAAGTGCGTAAATTTTATTAACACAAGTTATAAACACATCGAATGTATTGTAGGTAATTCAAATAATAATTTTAATCTTACCAGCGTCGTATTTCAAGCAGCGAATAACTGTTTATAGGCGATGCCATAATTTTGTATTTTGTGTATTTCGCCTCCCACCAAGGCGATTCGGGTTCGATTCCCGACGGGGTCCCAAGATTTTCGCATGAGGGAATCGTGCCGAACGATTCCGCTGGTTGTCGAGTTTTCTTCTGGGGGACCTCCGTTTCCCCCGCCCCTTCATTGCGACTCTGCTGCAAATTCACCTCGTGTCACCCCTCACCAGAAGACCTCGATGCGAAGCGCTGACCAAAATTTCTCACTCACCTCTACTTATGCTCACACGGCGACGAAACAACCGGTGCGTACGTATTACTTACGAGCGAATCACCTTGTCGAGTTGAACTCGTTTTTTTTGGGGGGGGAGGGGGGATTCTGAATCTATCTCCGGCCTGTCTCTCGGCTGGCGGTTACAGCCCGTGACCTCCATTCGCCACTGGAGCGTTGAACCCCTGGAGCAGTCGTCAGTGTAGGAGGGGTTTGGGGGGGGGGGCTGTTGATGCATGGCCGTACACATGCTCGTCAGACAGATCTCGCCCGGCGTGGAAATGGAACCAGGGGTTGTCAGGAGGAGGGGAGGGGGAGCTCGCTGTTAAACAGAGCGAGACCAAACAGAAGAAATAAACCCTCGACTTCACCTGTTCCTTGCTGCGCCACCAGTTACCCAACAGGTTCTTGAGCCCGCGGGCAAGATTCTCCTTCCTTCCATCTTCCACGCCCCTCACGCTCACACGCACACACACACACACACACCCGCTGGTTATCCTGGCGTGTGTATTTTTTTTTAAACTGTTGGCAGTGCTGTCCTCCTGGCACTTCCTGTGTCGGTGGCTTGTTTCCCGTGCGCCGCCTGGGGCTTGCAGTGGAGATTACACCGTAGGAGGACCTCTAGCATTAGACCAGAAGGGCGTAAATCGCAGGAGTTTGCCGGCGTCATCGACCTGCCGCCTCGCCTTACACGCGGCCTGACGGCGATGTGCGCGGAAAGTCGTTGAACCCTGGTGTTTCTGCGCGCACTATGCGAACATCCTAGTTTTCTCTGTTGGCGGTAGAGCGAAAACATTCAAAGGCACACCTACATGCATTGACCAGTGACAAATATATTGTACTAAGGACTCGGAGGTAAACTTTTAGAGCCTTGAGATATGCCCTCTGTGGCAAAGTTTATGATGAACTAAACTATTATTCTGGACATCCGCCATTTCGAGCAACCACACGAAAACCCTAAGCACGAGAAAATAAAATAACAAACAAACCTAGAATAAGACGTTTTTGAACAAATAAGAAACATATAAATAGTTCCCGAAATAGGAATGCAGTAAGTTGGTATCTTATGAAAATCCAAACCGAAAGCTATATTCAATTAAAACAAGAACACAACAAGGTGGGTGAAATTTGCGACAATACGTGACGAGAACAACGAGCGCAATAAGAACGGACACGGCGACTGAAATTCATGTGACCACAGTCAAAAGAGTGAATATTTCACTGATGAAAATAAGCAGCCTCCCTTCGACGACAACACATACGACGTTTTAGGAAATGGTAACGTGTTGCCTTTTTCGGCCACCATACTGACAGTCTGGAGAATTTCTGGAATGTGTGTATAAATATATACAGACATATATACACAAACACATGCATATACACCTACGTAAGTTGTATCGGCATTCAGTGAAAAATAAATATTGTCTTTTTTTTTTTTTTAAGAAAACTTGCTCACAAATTTCGTTCATTATTTTAAAATCATCTGCCTTATTGACTTATAAAAATTACTCGGAATTTCTTACTAAGCAATACACTGCATACAATATTTTTTTGAATACGCTGTCGGGAATCGTACAAGTAAAACCCAATAGATATTTTGTAAAAAATGTTTGCTCTTCGAGTCACCTTATGGAAAAGTTCTAAAATATTCACCATTTATACACTCATCAAGTGTGTTGAATGCATGGCTACTTTCCGAGTCATGACTTCATGAGAAACATTGAAAACAGCTGTGCAGCGTGTTTTAGACGTAGAAATTCAAACTCTTGTATCTGTGGGTTAATCGCAACTGTAAATATTGGTGACAAATTACTAATTTACTTCGGATTGTATGGCTAGTGAAAGTTAGGAAAAATCGCTACAATACGATTTTCATTATCTGCAGGAAGTTATGTGTTCTTGGTCTTATTTCAGTTCATATTCACAAATAATAGACTACCTTTCTGACCATTTTGCTGTTGTCATTTATTGTTCCTATTAGCCCAGTTACTTGATTAAGGCACGTAGTTTAAAAACACGCCGTTAAAGCAGTCTTACGCAGCTGCAGCCTTCGCTGATGTAAGTACCTGATTGGCTATTTGAGAAGCGGAGTTTGAAGCGAACTTTTTTTCCCCTGCCGATTTGAAAGGCATTAGCGATATTTCACCGGCAGACAAAACAGAGGGCAAACTTAAGGCTGAAAATTCCTCCACGGTTATTTGTTCTTTTCCGATGCAAATCGCAGACGAGCGCGGGGAAAGTTTCCGCTATCGTGCGACGGGTAATTCTATCTGTACGTCGCCGTCGTTTAAGACCCAATTACCGGTGAAAGATGTCAACCTGAGAGGAAGGGAGGACCTTCTCCAAAGAAGGGGACATGGACCCCCATCATTTGTCTTCAAGCTGACAGCTCGCTTAGGCACCAGCGAGGGAAAATGTTGATGTAAAAATAATATTAGCCTCCCCTCCGCTTAAACAATGCGAAATATAAAACTAGCGAGGGTTCTAAAGATTTATTTCTGGCGATAATCTCCCGAATGAAGCCTAGGAAAATAAACCTGCTTTATAGACGAGAAGTAAGTGCACGGCTTAAGTTGACGGGTAGAGCTTTCTTTTACATTTATTCTGACACAATATTCAAATAAATTCAAGTAAGGTTCCTAGCGTCTATATTTCTTCCTACGTAATTCGAACCGTCAGTTCGTTACATACGTACACTGAGAAAATAAGTATTGTAGATACTACTGATAAAATAGGGATTGCAATCCTGTTTTGTATGTTGGCACTATTTGGATTTTACCTACAACAGTCTGCTTACAGAAGAAGCAGATAACTCTTTATTTTACATAACGTCTTGCAGAATATATCCAGTATCCAATATGGCTTGCAGTCTAACAGAAGCTTGGTGCATATACACGTGTTTTGTTCTCGGCGCAGTTATCAGATAATCTCGGATTAAGTATTAAATAAATTGGTTAATTTTATGTGTTGAAGAGGGGGTTGCTGGTATGTTTGGTGTCTCAGATTGGTAGTATCTATCTCTAGGTAGTCGAAAATGATAGGTAGGGATTTAACTAGCATGGATGAGAAACTAGTAGTTATTGGCGGGAATGTTTCTCTTTTAAAGACCGTAAGGGTTAGTAGGACAAGGATCTTAACGCCTTGTCGGCAACGATATATTTAAAAAAGTAATCAGTGACTTAGAAAATCAGGAAGAAGGAGAGAAATGTCCATCGCTTGTGTTAAGAAACCGTCCCAGAATTGTCTTCGTGTTATTTCAGAAAACAATGTAAAACCGACGTCAGGACAGGCACACGTGGTATAGAATACTCCTCTCCCGTTGTGACCGTCGTAATTCTTCATGTTTGAGAGTAGCCCTACATAGTTTCCTTTTATGAAATGCTAGGTGATGTCTTTAATAGCGGTTTTGTTTTATATATTCTGGTGCAAGACTTCGTGAACAGTAACATTATAATTAGAATATTTAAACAAACTTATACTGTGATATGTCACGTGGTAATGTAAATGGTGCCCGCCAAGGTTTTCAGGTGTTCATATTCCAAATTTAGTCGAGAAGATAGCAGCCTGAATTGTCTTTTTGTATGCTGTAACCAAGTTGTTAAGGTGCGCTATAGTACAAGCTTTCTGCAGATTAACGTGTAGGGTGGACCTCGTAGTTCGCCGCAACGTGCATCAGTACTAATGTAGTCACGAGGTTAGCGTGGTTTGGGATAAATCTCAGCTTGAGCCGTTCAATCAGTAACCCAAATAGAGTTTTCAAACGTCCAGTACATCACGATATCCTGTATTGCTTATCAACTTATCATGTGCCGCTGTGGCCGAGTGGTCAGACCACTCGTCTCCCACCAAGGCGATCGTGGTTCGATTCCCGACGGGGTCTGTTCCCCGGATCTTCGCATGTGCCGGACGATGTCTATGTCGCTGACCGGCGGGTTTTCTCGGGGATCTCCCGTTTCCTCCGCCCTTCTCATTCCGGCTCTTCTCCATCATAGGGCCTCATTTCATGCCATCCTTCGTGGTACGCAAATTGCCTACGAGCTCCCAGTCATAAAATCTGCATTCGAGGTCCTCGGATATACTCCTCATACAATATTTACTTATTTTTTTACCCTAGCAGGTTAATAACTAGAACGTTACCGCGTCGGTCACAGTTCACAGGCAAGTTGTGAACTATAGTCTTCGCTGCCACCTCGTCACGTGGTCTCGGATCAAATAAAATGTGATTCCCTCTCAAGTTTTCTATTTGATACGACACTGCAGAAACCGTGAAACTGCTAGCCGATACTGAAAGGAAGTAGAGGGTTTGAAGAGTAACAATGAAATGTGGTGAGTATTGTGCAGCGCCGGAACGGGAGACCACGAAAAACTACGCCGACCAACGGCATCTCATCTTCCACTGGCGAATATCCGTGTTGCCCCTGCTGGATATAAGACCCGGCTTGTCTTGATCGGAGGCGCTCCCTAGCCGTTGAACCAACCTAGGCCACGGAAAGAATGTAGAATGTAACGCATATTTTGTCTGATTTCATGTGGGCGTATATAGGCTGTCCCACTGCAAGCCGAACGTAAATCGCTAATAACCTTAATAATAACGCAGATATAGGTGTTTCATGATGAGTTAGCAATTTCGAGCTCCTAGTTACTTTTTCATTTCACTTAATTTATACTTTTCTGCCACCAAAAAGCGCCCTAAGTAATGCCGGAATTACGATGACTTTACATTCACGTATCACTTACCACTTTATCACATTCACGGTACGTAATACGTAATCAGTTGAGGTGCCATATTACGATCCTTCACGTAAGCTGCAAATAGGCAATGAAAACCGTCGTGAAATAGCCTTTAAATTAATAGTCAAAGATAACATGACACAATTTAAGGGGTATTGATCCCTACCGCCTTGGATTTATCTGTTTTTTCTCGATAACTTCTGTTCCAGTCGATGTATCAAAATTTTTGTCACGACGAGGCATAGATACAAACTTAATCGATTTTCTGTAAGTCCTCGAACCATAGTATATTCATTATTTTGCCACGGGAAACAGCTGAAAAGGAAGAATTGCTTTATTTACGGGAGCGACTACAGAGGCCGCAACATTAACAGAAACAATGCCATATGAACTCCAAAAAGTGAATGAAACAATAAACTATGCCTTGTCAGCGTGAAAAAAGTAAAACAATGTGTCTATTCCCTGATTTATAAGAAAAACCGTAAAACCGATCTGAGAGGGATCAATCCCCCTTAATTTCTCCGAAATATGATTGGCCCAGGCGATCACGTGGTATAACTTCACGTATCACTTTAACTTAAAAGCTTGACTTCGACAAGCTGTTCGTTATGTGAAAGTGAACGTTAAGTATAAAGTGACGCGATCGTGAAATGTCCCGTTCAAGTGTGTTTGTCAACATGTTTCCTGCTTACGTGAAAGTTAAAGTAAAGTGAACGTGAAGGCGTCGTAATCCCGGTCTAGCAATCAAAGATTAAAATGTACTCGGAAGTTAACTTCTAAAGTCTGAATAAACAATATTTTTTTAGTATTTCTTCTAGACAAGGTGGTTGTCAAACGTAGGCCTACTAACTTGTTACTACTACGTATTCTAAAAGCTTACTTTGTTTTTTACAGGGCGAGGTTGCGTAACAGTAACACATTAGACTCACATTCGGGAGGATCCGAGTTTGATCCCCGGCTCCGGCCATCCTGATTTCGGTTTTCCAGGGTTTCCCGAAATCGTCCCAGGCGAATGATTGGATGGTTCTTTAACAAAGGTCATGGCCGACTCCTCTCCCAGTTCCTGTCGCTGTCTTTAATGACCTCGCTGTCGACGAGATGTACAGCCCACTTACCTACCTACTTTGCTTTGTGTTATACGTGTTATGGTATCCGCTTCCACACAGCATTGAACTTTGCGTTACAATATCCTCGTCACTGCTACTGTTGACGAAAACCGTTACGGCTTTAAGTAGAGCAGTTTTATTTTAAAAGAAAGTATTATTTGTGCTCTTTAAGATAAACGCAGTCCAGGTAGAGAAAGAAAACTTTTTTTTTTTTACAAAATTCACTTCTAGTACAAAGCGTAAAATACGTAAAGGTTATAGAATATCAATAACGATATCGGTGAAGTTCCGTGAGAAAAACAAACGGTTGACGGAGAAAGAAAGAAAGAAAGAAGTCATTTGCATAGACTAGCTCAGTGTTGGAAATAACAAAGAGAGATCTGAATCCTAGTATCTGAAACTCCTTGCGTTGCCAAAAGGAAGAATGAGATGAAATTTACGGAGCGAGGAAATAAGATCGGAGAGATACTGAATAACACGGTTTGACACAATGACACATGAAACTGGTCTGAAAAACATCACGGAAATTGATGATTGGGGATTGCTTTGAAGTAAAGACGAAAATATCTTTTATAGGACTTTCTGGGGTCTGAAAAATGAAATATCATTGCAAGAGAAGAAATATATAGTTTGGTTCGGAACATTAAACAATTTACTTAAGTATCCGTACTTCGAATAAAAAAAAAAAAAACGCCATAAAAATATCCGGTCGGAGAAGTTCTGCAACAGCTAGGATTTTAAACCGATGAAATCGAAAGACCAGATAAAGTTTCAAGGTCACTTAATTTGCTTTTCCCCAAAGAAAATTGATTAGTGCCGGCTAGAAGGATTGTTTCTCTTCAGACAGGCGTGTAAAATAATTTTACCTTGCACTGTGTTTTATAACTGTGAGTAAAGTTTCTGTAGCTGCTAATTAATTGCGCAAGAGTGGTAATAAAAGAAATCGTGTTTTCACGTAACGTGTGAGGTATAACAAGTCATGTATTTTTAGGCGATTACGTGCCTAGATTCTCATATTCTTAGGAGACGTGTCGTCTTGCTCGTGAAGGGGTGGAAAGGAGGCGGGAAAAAGCGGGAGAGTTTTAAATAATTTATTACTTCACGCCGAGCTGTGAGCGGTGAATACAAATGAGCCATGAAGCAGCAGCGCTAAATATTTCAAGGAGAGAGGGCGCTAAGAGACGGCCGCGCTGATTGGCTGTCCGCCCGGGCGCTTCAAGCCCGGCCCTGCGAGGGAACCAATTGGCTCGCCGCACACACACACTATCTCTCGTTCTCTGGGAAGTGATGGCCAGTCGTGTTGGAGCCTGCCTTCCCGCCGTTTCTGCGTGCGAAATATCAGTCCGTCAGCTTCGCTTTCAGGGTAGAATTCTGAACTGGACTGAAATTGGACGGGAGTCAGCTAGGGACAAACGAGAAGTGAACAAGGACTGAAAACATGTTTACAGTAAAAGTTTGTAAACATGGAGTTAACTTGGACCAAGTATAGATTGTAAAAATTATTTGTAAATTTAGTACACCGATGTACAAAAATCCACACATCAACGGCTCCGTTCATTTTTAATTTTTTTTTGTAAACATTAAAAAGTTTGAGATTTTTAATTGTTTGTTGCAATGGGAGTTTACAATATTAATGTATTTGTTTGTATCATACGTCATTGCTCAAGTTTGTGGACCAAACTTGTGTTAAAAGACAAAGTACAAAAAACAGAAGAAGAAGAAAAAAACAATCCCAAAGAAATTCGGTCAGTTTTAATTTAATTTTATTATTATTATTTTGTTATGGAACTTGAGTTGTCTTCTGTCACTTGTTTGTTGTCCACTGTCATCTGTTGTGTTTTTTCTTTTTTGTCTTTTTCCATTTTGTTTATTGGGAATCTGGTTTTCTTTATGCCCATCTTTTGTGTTTGGGTGTTGTGAAAATCTTACTGAATCCTATCTTTAGAATTCTTGCTGTTTAAATAAAAATAATAATAAAATAAAACATAAAACTGAACGATTTCCTCTGGGATAACTTTTTATGTTTTTCTGTTTTTTTTTTGTACTTTGTCTTTTAACCCCCGATAGGTCAACAAAACATGAGCAATTACGTATGTCCACAAACCAATATATTGTTATTCAAATGTATACTGATGTTACTATACTTGCATAGTAACAATGCTGTTTATTTTCACTATATTTAAAAACTGATGCATGGGACCCCATACCACAGACTAAAACAGTAATACAGATGTGAAATGACGTGGCTGCCTATTGGCTACCCAAGGTTGTTGATACCAGCCCCGTGTCTGTTTGGTTCCTGCATGTTACGGCAGGTTTCCTATTGGTCCTGGCTGCCGGCTAGCAGTACAGCTGCCTTACGCTGATTGGCGGTAGGCGTTTCCTCCATGTTGCTGGCCAGGGAAGCCATTTTGCTGACGTGTGACTGAGTTCGCTGTCCTACCGGCTATTTCACTTCTGTATTCCTAACTATTCTGTGCCCATACTGTGCTACGGTCAAAAACTTCCAATACTATTTGGGAATTTTTTATAGTGGGCTAAGCAGTGTACTACACAAACAAATAACTTTGTAAATCCCATGAACGTATATGTATTACGTTTCTTGTATGAAACATTTTTTTCTGGTAGTCAAATTTTAAATTTTTCTATAAATAAATTATACACCTTTATTTGGCTATCCCAGAATGATTCTAACCTCTCACACAGTCAAACAAACGATTTAATATGGCGACTTCTTCGTATTTGCACAGTTTACTGCGATGGGAGGTTTGAGAGTTCGTGGTATATAACTCAGCGCTGAAAGCATTAGTTCAGAATTGTGTGTTTCTCGAAGCCAATTTGCAAAAATAAAAAAACTGCAATCCCAGACAGTAGTTTTTGCTATTTTCCGAGCAACCTTTTTTTTTCTTTTCAATTAACGTATATC
Source organism: Medauroidea extradentata (assembly GCA_003012365.1). NCBI lineage: Eukaryota > Metazoa > Arthropoda > Insecta > Phasmatodea > Phasmatidae > Medauroidea > Medauroidea extradentata. The sequence continues at coordinate 6,224 of PNEQ01004554.1, read as the reverse complement.
TGAAGAAGAATCTCTGACGCCAAAATCTCGTACATTTAATTGCGGCGCAAGATATCGCGCAAATGTTTGCTAATTAAGTTGGCAAATAAAATTATCCAGGACTGTTGTTTTGTAGTTTTTCTACATTGATTTTCAAAAACGTGTAGATCTCAATAGCGATTATTTATCTACCATGCCCTCTTAAGGTAAAGCTTTCAATCTGGATTCTGCACTACCGTCTACGTCGATGACTGTACCAGATTATCTCACATTTCTCCTACTTCTTACAGATCGTAGTGTATTTAAAGTAAAATTCCAGTCGGAATTCTTCAGACTAATCGGAGTTCAATCCGGATTGGTGTTGCTCTAAATGTACTAATAGCTAGTTGAGTTTCACTTTTATCTGTCAAATAAACTACGCGATAGTTCCAGTGGATGGATTTGTTGGTTGAAAGGTGATTTATACCGTCTTTTCCTTGATTAGCTTTAGGATGGATTATCTCGAAAATATTTTGTGCCAACATACCCTTGAAAACGCTGTAGTTTCTTGCAACAAGTATGATTCGGTGATATACTTCCGACACAACGTAGCTGTCTGCTGACCAATAACAGGCATCAAATATTACAATAGCGGGATTCTTATTGGCTCAGTCAAATAGGGCAACTGCTCCACGTACAAGCTAAAGCCAGTAATCTTCTGGCAAGCTGGGCGTGTGTTGAAATACAGCAAACAGTCAAGTTTTCCCGGATAAACCATTATCTATAGCTATAGGATGTCCATGCACCTGTGCCCTCTCTGTGTAACGTAGGGGCGTAAACTGTGTTTTGTTTTCTGTTGCTTTCCTACAGCCTCCCTGGACCACGTCACTTATTTTTTTATGCTAGGTTACTTGCAGTCTGTAGTCTCTTACAAGCCAGTCAATTGTGCAATGTTGTGGGGTTTCTTTAATTTTAGCTTCCATGTGTTTCATTGTGTGCTATTATTTATTGTTTTATTTTATCGACTGACTTTCGAGTGACTAAGTTCACTGGCTGAAACGATGGTGTTGGATTCATAATGTAGGCGACTTGTGAACCGGGTTCTTATGGTTCGCAACTTCCCAGCTCTGTGTGTGTAGGATCTAACTAACTGTCACGTATCACTGTTCACAGCAGTACACAGGTAAGCATGACTTGTTTTTTTTTTTTTTTTGTAAATAATCAGTTCGAAACTGATCAATTACTTGACGTGTGTCATATTGTTGTTGTGAACTAGTCAAATCATAGCAGCCCAGTTCGGAAGTCGACTGCAGAATGAAAGGACGCCTGTAGGGTGAAGTGGGCGACACTTAAAA
>PNEQ01004553.1:0-27291 GCA_003012365.1 Medauroidea extradentata | reverse complement strand
CAATTAATTAAACACTATAAATCACAATAAAATTCAGTCATATATCCAATCAACAGTATTTCTAACAATGACAATGTACAACCTTGTCAGTCCGAAGTGGTGATGGCTCACCATGTGCTGCGCAGCACCCCGAGTGCACCGCTGTCTTCACTCTTGAGGTCTTCTGTTCGACTCCCGTCGCGCACCTCCTCTTCGCCTGCCAGCCCGCCGCAGCAGTCCTCTTGTATCGCCAACACTGCTCCGCAGGTAGCCGCCTGCCGCCTCACAGTAGACTTTGACGTCACCAAGATGTCTTCATCAGTCTCTCTCCACAGGCGTAGCACCTTCCTCTAGCACTTCCAATACGAACTCTCCTCAAATGTGCAGATTCTGTGCTTTTATACTAGCCCAGACAGTCGGTTATTCCCCGCATTACAGGGGTCTAAAAATAGATATTTCATCATGTTTCGGATGTGCTTGTAGTCACGTCGGCCGCCCTCGAAGGGTTAAGACGCAGTTGGGATAGGTATCTATGACGTAGTTTCGGCGGTTTTCCCACTATGAGCCACCCGGGCTTTGAGTCATCGGCCAGCCCTCAAGGTGTTACGAAACAGCCGCCGACCACTGGCCTCCAGGAACATGGCACGCAACAATATAGTTTATAACGAGAATGCGTGATGGTCAAGGAATTCAATAAATCATGTTTCAAATACAATAAGTAAATAATAACAAAGGGGCACACAAAAGTAGTTTTTCCACGGAGCTACGCAGTGTCACCAATATATACCAGCTAAAAATGTTTGTTTCACCTCAGATTTACTGCTGTTAGGTTGGGAGCATTTTGTTAGGCGATGCGCTCTTGTTTGTAAAGTTTAAGGATTTGACTTTAGTACAGGAGTTGCGTCTCTCCCCCTTGTGTACTCTGTGATCAAAACATTCAAAACAGGCCTGGGGAGAACACTGGATGGGTTGTGTTGCTCTAACCATTCTTTGAGTAGCATTCTGCCGTGTAAGTCTTGAGCTTGTCTTGTGAGCTTGTCAACATGTTTGTCAGTGGTTGCAACTCTTTTGCCAGTGAAGACTTACTTTACAATACTCTTATTCGGGAATTCAGTATTTCAAATCTGTCATTTGCTGAGTGTACAAAAATGTCAATATCTGAAATAAAACAAAAAACTAATATTTTTCTTACCAACTAGACGGTATTAAATTTCTTGGTAGGATCTTCGCCGTCAAAGTGTATTAATTTGTGGAGTCTATGGCTTTCAACTTCTTTGTTTTAATTTAAAAGATTCACATGTTTTACCAATATATAAACTGTAGTAAAATTTATTATCTACATTTTTGCATAAAACATTTTTTTTTCAGAGTTGCATGGATTCAGTTATACAGTAAAAATCTTAAATTGGCTGACATTTTACAAGATGGCGGCCAAAGCAATACTTGGAATTATGGGGACTTTGGTGCATTACTAAGTACTGTTAGTTAAGCATCCATGCTAAATTTCAAGCTTCTTGAAATTACATCCAGGGTGTCTGATTTTTGGACTTTTATTTACTGGACTTAATCTTATCACTGAAATGAGAACATTAAAGCAAATAAAACAAGATAAATTTGACAGGTTATCAGTGTTTTTCATTCATGTGAGGCTATCTCGACAAACGTCACATATTGACCCCGACCACAGTTACATATTGACCTCATGTTCGTATGAACTATTTTGATCATAAAGACCAGTACTATCACGACCTAGAATATTCCCCTTCCTCCCGACTCACCCTATATAAAGTTACAACCAAATGCAGTGGAATAGTATGAAATTAGCATGTATTTATCTATACGTATTTTATAACAAAGATTAATTTAAAAGTTTGGTTAGGCCTTATCTATAAAATGCTCTTAAGAAATATTTCACAACATGTCAACTGATAGCATTACCACATGCATGAGGTGGTAATTAGTTAAAATTAGGAAACTTGAAACAGAAAAAGTAACTCCAAAAAACTTAGTATGTTGTGTGCACATATGTGTCAATTCCAAAAGATATCCCCCCAAACATTTAATTAAGCTACATTTATATTCAGTTTTTGGATAGGTGCATTATTTTGTGGATTTGGTATTGCTGTTTTGTTCTATTCCATTTCATTTCTTAACTCCCTATCTGATTTACTTAGTTGTCTTCCAAAGCATTTAAGTGTGAATAATAATTAGAAATTATAATTTTTTTACTTTTTAAAGGTTTATTATTTGTGTTTGCATTTTATTAATTATTAATACATGGTGTAATTTTTAGCTTTTTAAATTTTAGTACCTCTACAATTATTGTGCATATCAGAATACAGTACATAATAAAGTATTTTTTAAAATAATTTTTAAAAATTAATGAAATATTGACTGCCAGATAAAATGTACTTATATTTTACATTATTTACACACTTACAAATAAATAAGTAGCACAATATTAATTGTGTATTACATTAATCTACTGAATTTTGTTTACATATGTATTTTTATATCATTATTTTATATTTTTTGTTAGTATAACACATGTTAACAATTGAGTGCAAGGAACTGCTACAGTATACTGTATTACTATACACATGAAATATTTACGTTTTTGTTTGGTGACAGAAGACTATACTCCACTGATGTGTACACTCTTAAACAGTGTCCGAAACAACTATTTGGGTTACTAAATAAACCACGAGACCAGGTTAGATGTTGTTAATATTTGGGGATTTAGGGTATAAAATTCACTGAGGTGAAGTAGCATGCTAAATGGCCAAATAGCTGCTTAAATTTGTGTATTGCTGTTAACTTATGTTTTATATTCCATATTTATGCTGAAAAACAAATATCTATTAAAACAGTAATAATCAGAATTAAAAGCCCATAGTGTTACTGTATCTTGTACATAGCAAATTATTTTGATTTTAAAATAAATTCTATATTTAATAAATAAGTAACTCTAAAACCAAACAAATATTAACATAGAATTTGTTTGCAGGGTGTCAATTAAAACACTGCTAAATAATTTATATAGACTAAAAGAATAAAGAATAGACTGACTGTTTATTCAATAGTGAAAAATAAACTAAAAAAACCTTGAAATACCGACTAGTACTGCATCCAGTTGCCAACTTTGCTGCACGCAACGCTGTTTTACAACGTTGTGATATAAATAATTTTTCATTTCATTAGTACTGTATTTAATTTGCCCTTAGTGGTAGTGTACTGAAAAGCAGGCGAGTGTAGACTAAGTAGAATAATAAAGTTTGTAGTATTAAATATAGAAGTGTGTTTAGTCTTTCTGGCTTTCGATGGTAAATTACTCTCACTTACCATGCGGCAATCTGCATCTGAAAATACATATTGAAATCCCAAGAAAAAAAATAATTAAGTTAAAATGAAAAAAAAAAGATAAATAAATAAATTTACTAGAAAAAAAATTTAAGTGAAAAGAAACAGATGCTGTGAAGTTAAAATCCAGGACTAAAATACTCTCTCCCTTTATTTATTTCTCTCTCTCTCTCTCTCTCACCCTAAAAAAAACACAAATTTGGCAAAATCACTCACTCAAAACTAAACTCTCAAAAATTATGCTGGCCACTTCTTTAAAACGGTAACACAAACTTCGGCAAAATATGCCGGCTAACTAAACGCTTCCTGTAGCGTCTATTTTATGTTGGCAGCAGAGAACCCCCCATCAGGGCTGAGCTCTGCCGAAATACGTCTATATCAAACTCTCAAAAATTATGCTGGCCACTTCTTTAAAATGGCAACACAAACTTCGGCAAAATATGCCAGCTAACTAAACGCTCCCTGTAGCGTATATTTTATGTTGGCGGCAGAGAACCCCCAATCAGGGCTGAGTTCTGCCGAAATACGTCTATATCTATTCGAAATTCAGGGAAGAAAAAGTACGAAAATGTCTCGAAGTCAAGGCTACAAGGACGTTCCTTCACACCGAGGTTCGAAACCTCGTCAGTACTTAGAGAACGCATCACTATTCCAAAGTGAAAGAAAACAAAACTAGATTAACTTATAATTTATACAAATAAAATTCAAGAGAGTATTTCCTAACTATAAATAAAATTACAACTAACAAGATAAAATTAAGATAAAGATTTTAAAATAAATTATATAATAGGAAAAACCTATGAGGCGTAATTAAATAATTTTTTAAAGTACATACAAATTAATAAAATCATGTCTTGAAGTGTCTCTGAAGATACATAATATAACGAAGGAAAAAATAAACAAACATGAAATACTGTAATTCCACTACAGCGTTCAAGTAATCCACCCTAAATTCCTAAACCGTAACAATGTAAACAGTTTTTTTTGCAAACTGCTTTAGATTGATTCAAATGTGGTCGGTCACTACCAAAGAGCTATAAATTATTGGCTCAAAATGATCCTTCTACAATTCAAGACACTGTAAGGCAAGTGGAAGGCAGAGCTAGCGAACAACAGATTGGGTCTTGTCAGCTGTCAGAAAATCATGCTTGGGCGCAGTATTAGGTTTAGGTTATATCATTGCTGGATCATTGGATTTATAAGCATGTTCAAAAATTCAAGCCAATTGAATGAATTAAAAAATATGTAGTAAAGAAATAAATAAAATACAAGCAAGGAAATAGCACAGATGCACCATGCAACTAAGGAGCATTGAAGATAACCACAACAAATGTGTCAGTGAAATTCTTTCCCACCTCGGAAAAGAGCTTTACACAGCTAGGCGAGAGAGAGAGAGAGAGCGAGAGAGATTTTGGTCAGCACTTAACATCGAGGTCTTCAGCGCTGTTGAGGGATGACATGAGGCAAATGTGAAGCTGAGCCGGAATGAAAGGGCAGGGGAAACAGGAGATCCCGAGAAAACTTGCCGACCAGTGGCGTTGTCCGGCATGGTTTCCACATACGAAAATCCGGGGACCGACCTCACTGGGAATCGAACCCGGATTGCCTTGGTGGGAGTTAGACAAGACTTTCACAAAATGCAAACAAGAATCATCCCAATTAACTTTGGAATGCATAATCATAACTTTGCTGGTGAGAAACATATTGCATGGCTTAAGTTAATTGGAGATAGGCTGACTAGTATCTGTGCAGTGATGTCACAGCGGGATTGGTGTGTGCCAGGCGTGTTGGGGACGTTCAGATTACAATAAATTCAATTCGCCTTAACTTGCTTCAGGCTTTCTCAGTCATGATGCTTTGTTGGTACATTACAGGTGTGAGTGATGTTTAAAAACCAGCCACTGAGGAGAGAAAAATTCATAATATACCCATTAGTAGACAGTTACTTACATGTAATTTAGTTAATTTTTTTTTTTTCAATTTTTTCTGTGATATTAATAACACTTGCATGAAAAACATTATACCTTTGTTTGGTAACAAGTTAAAAGTGTCAGAATCAGATCTATTTCAAGTACAATACGTTTGCCCCATGTTCTATTACATGTGTAGGTTAAGAGGTATATAGGCATTTACCCCCCATGTAGGGACAAGTGTAACCAACACACGAAACTGGTATAACATCTATAAAAATTAATGAACACGGGCATATCAGTGTCATTTACTTGGTAAATGACGTATGGAAACATCATACCAAGTGTTGTATTTTAATATGTAACAGTTACTGTGCCCATTGAGCCCATAGTTGAAGAATGCAAATTTGTTGTTAGGCTTACCACACTTACCATATATAAGACGTGATTTTGGCCTAACACCAGAAAGTTATCACTATTCAGTGTATGACACAGTGTCTGTTATAGTTTACATAAATAGGTGGCCTTCTGGGCGAATGTATTTTGCATGTACAAAGCCTAGAAGTGCAAACGCTCTTAAGGACGAGATAGTACACACATCATGTCTCTTCCAAGCCTCTGGGCGCAAGTCAGCGAAATGGCAATCAGCTTTCTCACTGACAGTGCGCGTGTATGAGACTTACAGTGGTTTTAATATTAAGTTAAAGGTGTATTGTACATACCTGTATCTTTTAAAAGATTCTATGCAAAGATTTAAACACCTATAAAAACTGCCAAAAACATCATTTTTCGTCCACTAGAAAAAATTGTTTAATGAGTAGCTATGAACTTGAAATTGGTAGGCCCTATATACAAATGTAATGGTTATTAAATGCTACTCCTAAGCAGACATCACTCATGTTCAAAGAGCAGTTCTAGGTTAATCTGCTAACTGCCGTAGGTATGTACATCTCTGCAGGTGGCCACCACTAAGATTATCTGTGGAGTCAGAATTTCTACCCTATTGTAGGCTTCTTTATGCGACAATTTGAATGAAAATAATACTGATATTATTTCCTACACATTAAACTTCTTGAAAAATGAGACTCATGGTCTAAATTTGATGTTTTTAGTCTAGTTATAGGCCTAATGGTTGATTTTGAACTGCTCTAGGTATCCAGAGAACTGGTTTTTCATCAGCATACTATTAGGAGAAATATTAGTAAGCCTGGTAATTTCCATTAAAGGTTCAGAAAACCACAGTTATTACAACTGTTAAAGAGTTTTACGTACCTATTTCATTGTTTCCATATTGACGTAATAGCCAAGGTTTTGGTTTAACAAAAATATGTGTTTATATATTACGTTTTGTAAATGATATGTACTGTTCATCATATCAAAAATTAATAAATGTTTTCATTAGTGCATTATCTAGAACTAGTCATGCTTGAATGACGTAATGACTTGAGTATTACAAGTGACACACTATGTGTACTTGTAAATCCAGGAGTGTCTACAAGCCAAAAATACTTGTTTTGCTACTTATGAAGTTAGATGTTCACATGTTTTACACAATATATTAGATTTAGTGCATAATGACGTACTGCTTGAAACGTGTTCATTAGTTGAAGCCATTCTTCATTAATAGCTAATTATTTTATTAATGAATAGTACATTAATTACGTACACTACCTAATTAGTTGAAACCATATTTTTTGGCTTGGAATAGTTGGCTACTTGGTAAAAAGCTGTTTTCAACATAATTGAATTGTAAGGCTGTTTCATACCTGCTCATCTTTAGACTAAAGAAAATGCATTTTAAAAAAGCATTAGATATGAAGAAGGATCCAAAACTTATTGTGATTGTTTCTTGTCTGGCGATTAAGTAGGATAATGTTTCGCTTAATTACCTCTGTTATGCTCATTGCAAATAGACCTACATGCTTTCTGGTGCCAGCATCTGACTATATCATCTGTATATATTTTCCTAGTCCTCAAAGTTTTTTTCTGGCAAAACAACAATACAGTACCTTAATGTTTGAAGGTGATAGTTTAATTTGCCCCATAATTATGGAAGAGAGGGTCTGGTTCAAATAATTTTGTCCCAATATTTAGTTAGAAAATTAGGTGGTTTAATTTTTATATTTCATGGCATTTGAATCAGTCATTTGAGAAACATCATGTCATTTTTCTATCAAATTGTGTTTTGGGTTTATAATTTTGTACAGAGGTAAATGCAGTAATCCCAAGAGTTGAAAATCTGAGACTTATGACAATTCACAGTTTTAACAAAATTTTGGGGAGGAGGAGGAAAAAAATTAACTACGCACGAATGCTTTACGTGGCTACCGAGGCGGCAGTGCTCATTCATCTCTCTCATGCTTTTAGTCATTGATCTTGCAGCTCAAATATTTCTGACAATGTCAAAATATTTTTTTAGTTGCATTTGATATTTACGAACCTCACACGTTTACATTTCTCTTTACCAATTGTTGTAAACAAAAGTATCGTTGATAATAACTTCACAACATACATTCCATAGTGTCACAAATGTGGACGAACGTAATATTTTGGTTTTGTATTGACTAATTTCTCAGTTTAGTCAAGAATCTTGTCAAAATCACTATTACTGATGCAAAATTCAATGTGTCACCCTTATGTGAATATGTCATTGCCAATTATAATACAATGCTACTTAAATTAAGCACTATCCAGGGTATATTTTGAAATTTTAGGTGAGGCATATTATGGTTCACAATGTTTCATACAATGTGAAGTTGTTACAGCATCACTGCTATTCTTATTTTCTAACCCATGTAAGATAAGTGTAAATGAGTTAATATTTCATGTGGGTTTCTACAGGTGTAATTGCAATTATCCTCTGAGTTCCAAAACCTGCAACTTACAAAAATACACAACTACAAAAAAATTACAAAAAAAATTAAAAATATGCACGAATGCGCTACAGTGCCGTGAGACAGCTGTGCAAATCTATCTCTCTCTCACTTTGTGACATTGACCTTGTGGCTTGCATCTGTCTCTCTTACGTTTTTCATAGTCCCAACAAATTACCTGCCCAAACGATGTTAAAAAAAACCCACATACATCGTTCCTAAAGTCATAAGTTTTCCGCATTGTTAAATAATTTCGGACAATGTCAGAAATATTTTTCACAATTATATTTGTTATTTACATACCTTGTTTGTTTAGATTTCTAGTTAACTATAGATGTAACCAATAGCATCATAATACGGTAGATCATATTCTCACAACACACATTACCTATCACAAATGTAGACGAATGTAGTACTTAGGGTTTGTATTGACAGCTAATTTCACCGTTATTGTTTCAAATATGTTTAGCTGTCGTTCATCTGGTTTCAAGAAACATTTAATGAACGGTAATCGTATTGTAAACACAAACATTGAATTTTATATTCATTGGAGACGTTTTGCAACTAACGGAAAAACTAAAGTTTTTGGGAAAAGAACAAATTGCTTTCAGTAAGATATAGAATACATATTGTATGGAAATTCACTTCTATCCAAGTGAATAGATGTGCCAAAAAAATTACAGTACACTGGCAATTTTATTCCACCATTTTGTGCACTTTGAACACAGCTGAGTGCCTCGTCCGAGTGACAGTACACCTTAGGTTATCATGGGCTGAGTGAATTTCTACGTCATGTGAAGTGTTTGTATCTAAAAAGTGAACCAGGTCAATTTGTTGAAAGTGTTTGACGTTATTATTGTTACACTTCACATTTTGTTTGTAAGAAGTTCTTTTGCTTGTTTTAAAAGTGATTTATTTTTGTTTTAATGTACGAGAAATATATTTTTTTAAATTATTGCTGTAAAAATGTTGTCCCATAAAATGTGTTAGTGTAACTGAAGAACGCCTTTAATTGATAAACTAGGTAGATTAATGTCCCGGCGATAAGTGTGTTGATATCGCCAAGGCAAATTAGAATGCTCACTGTTTATAGAGCTGAACCTATATCTTACCACACACATTTAAAGTGAAAATTTTCATTTACATAAAAGTATTATTTGCATTTATATTTTCAGTGTTTCGTGAAGAAGTGATAAATGTGTTTCCTGCAGATTTCTTTTTCCCACATGCATATTTTTTTCTCATTGGTCCCTTGAAAACTTATGAGTAGAGGTTTTACTGTACATTCTTCATTTATAAATATTACACATTTAAATATTTTATTTTCTTGCAAAATTTATTAGGTACCTAACAATCAATTCAACTTATGAAAAATTTGAGTTACGAAATGGCCTCCAGAACATGACCCTTACGTAACTCAGGAGATTATTGTACAACAGACATTTTGTACGTACTGTACTTCAAGAAATGTAGGTAGCTGAACTTTTTGCCTATTTGGACTCCAAGGTGGTTGGAATTTAATTATTGTGTAGAAAGGGAGATGGTTATTATAAATACGGTAGTATTAAAATGTTTAAACTGAAACGTTTAAAATTGTGTGGATAACGTAATATTGTGACATCTAACAAACTAGATACCGTAGCTGTAAAAAAATTGTTCCCATCTTGTATACTGTGGACACACGTCATGTAGAAAGTAATTGTTCTACTAGTTTCAGTGTTTTTTTATGTGATCTTGTGTAATATTTGTATACAATTTTACAATATTACTCATTTGGATTACAATTCTGTTCCAGGAGCTGTTACAAGAATGAAGAGAAAAGTGAAAACGAACAGAATTCAGGAAAGAGGAAAATTTCTTCGGTTTGTGATATTCCAAATAAAAAGCAGAAGATAAATACCGAGGAACCAGCTCAGTCATTGTGTGGTTACAATCAACAGAATGGAAGCAGTTTCATCGGCCACAAAGGAAATGGAGATCCGGGTGTAGTTAATACTCTACCAGGATTTTTAAACGATAACCAAAGCATGGCATATGGTGTTCTGCCTTCAAGTGAACATAATGCAGCACACAATCTGCCCCGCTCTATTTCATATCTTCAGAAAATTGGAATAACAGTTTCAAACATTGGTGCAAACATAAACTCGAAAAGTTGGTCTTCTGCTACTCAGGACCCTGCACAGTTAAACAGGCAACATCATTTTTCAGCCTTACAGTCTGGGGAAAGCAGTGGTGTTATTAATTTAAACAGTAGTACACATGAAACACATAAGAAAAGAGGTAGGCCTAAGTTAAAGAAGACTGACATAGAAAAGCATAGTTTTGGACTGCAAAATAAACCAGTGAAAGGGAAGTCATCCAAACCACAAGATGCTCAGCAAACTTGCGAGCAAAGTGCTTCACTTAATGTAAGACACTCTAATAATAACACTGTTTCCCAGCACATTCCTGTGAAAGAAATGAACAATAATAAAGTAAGTGTCAAATCAAAATCTTGGGATAGAAATAATTTATGCAATGTACCAAAAAAATCATATGCTGCCATGCATACTGGTAAACTACAAGCTCGCAATAAAACCAGTTCCTCTTTTTCAACACTATTAAATAATGGTGCTGTGAGCTTGAAACCTACTGAAGGCAATACACATGCTGTTAATCTTCCATCTGGTGTGACATTAATACAACATGGTTCACAGCCCTCTTGTGGAAGCAAGGTTACAGTTCCAAATGGAAGTAAAACTGGTTATCATACATTTGACAGAGAATCAATTATGCACAAAAAATCTTTTGATAGACCCACTTCAGTCTCAAATGAACATTGTAATGGGAAAATGATAGATTTTTATGAAAATAAACCCATTCATAGAAATTTGTCATGTGGTGGTGCTGCAGTGCCACACAATACATTTCATCCTGAAAATGTTCAAGCAAATCAAATGTCGCAGTCTTTTGATACGAATGCTGGAATTATTAATCCTGTTATTAAGACTGAAACAGATACAAACAATGCATCTTTCATGCACAACGTACAAGAGAACTCTAAGTCTGCCTTTGATATCCCTTTGCCTGATTTTCTCAGAACATCTTTAGACATGCCAGACATATCGGATGCAGTGTCAAATTGTACAGTCAGACAATGTGGCCAAGTTTGGAAAAGGAGTAGTAGTGAAACATATACTGCCAATCATTTTGAACCTCCTCCAAGAAGACATTCTCTGGATGTGTGTAGTGATGGTCTGCGTCACTCTGCAGAGCATTCAACACAGCAGCAGAAAGAGAGAGCCAATATCAGGTGTTCAGATCCTTCACAATCACAAGAAAGGCTGGTGCCAAACATTTTAAAAAAATCTTCGTCACAGGTGCAGAGTGAGAATAATGTTAATTTAACAAGTGAAAATACTTTCGTACAATCAGCTCAGAAGGTATCAAAAGATTTGTCTTTGTTGGCTTCACCATACACAGATGCAAAGTGTGTAGAAGAACAGGAAAGGCACACAATTATGCAGAGTGAAAAAAATTCATTACAGAATTGTATTGTTGAATCCATACATGTGCAAAGTATTGATGGTGGGAAACCTAACAAAGGTACATTCAAAGAGACTAAAAGTATGGCTGACAATAATTTACCTAGAAGCAAATGTGTTTCAAGGCGGCATTCTGCATCTAGTTCATCTAGTCATTCATCTCGTAAAGAAAAAATTATGCTGTTATTTGGTGAAAGTGATGAAGATATTGCAATAGACCCTAATTGCCCATCACCTGAAAAAATTTTCAGAAGAATTTCAAACAAAAATTTCAGCATAGACGATCTTACAGAAGTGGACTTTATCAACAGTTTGCCTTCTGTAACAGACAAGGCTGAAGGTGCAAAGACATGCAGTGATGAACAATTAACACCAGAAAACATAAAGCTGGATGCAGGGAATTTAGTGCAATTAGAACTCAACAGTGCTAACATAGATAAGTTGTTCCCAAGTGCTGCTGACAATGAAGGTGATAATTCAGATAAAATTCAAATCCTCCCACACCAAGATGATACTATTTCTAGGCGTCCAGTGGCTGTTAGTTCATGTGAAAATGAACAGATAGCAGTAGATGCAGAATCTTCAGAAACACATCCTAATTCAGTTTTACATTGTGATGTTCAACCAATTCTTAATACTACACCGAAAACACTAATTGGGAACAATGAAAGCAGTGCTTCTAATGTTAATCTGTTGCAATTACAGCATGAAACTGCTAAATCTTCTGAAAATGTAACATTGGAACAAGTTCAACATTCCCCTGAAAACTCAAATGTAGTGAGCAGTTCTTCTTTAACCACAGATAAAACAGCAGACTTGAATGACTCCACCCAACAGTTTTCAGATAAGCCTTCGCAACCTGATTGTAACAGTACAGATACCCATAAATCTAATTTAACTGAAGCACAGTTAACTTCAAAGGATGTTGCATTTTCCTCTCATGATTCTTGTGTGTCGACAAATGAGACTGTTTCTTTAAAGACTGCAGCACATTCTCAGTTACAGCAGATATCAGAATCAAGTGGCTCGGCAAACTATGGATCAGGTTTAGTGCAATCGCAGTCTGAGCTGGGAAGGGATGTCTCCAACAAAGTATGTGATGTTACAGGCAACAACAGCAGCAATTCAGATGTCAGTCAAGTATTAGAAGCTAGTAAATATAATGCAACTGAAGCACATTCTGTTATGGATTGCAACATCCCCTGTGAAGTGTTAACTAATGTCAATGATGTAGACACTAATGAACCCTCCAATGTGCAAGTCCAACAGCTGGAAAGGACTGTGTGTACTGAAATGTCTTTTCAAGATAGTTCATCTAATGCACAGTTGCTTCAGGACTCGGAAAATAGCTTGAGTGAAAGTGCAACAGAAACTATCAGTTCAACAATTTCTTGTTCATTAATAAATTCAAATGTTACAGTTTCTGCTGTAAAGCAAACTATTGAAGGTACATTATCGTCACCATGTGAAAATTCTGCCATCACCACCTTACAATCTACTGGCGCTAATAGGTCACCTGAAATAGCACAATCATTATGCACAAATACTATTTCCTCCAGAAAAGAAGGCGAGATCTTGCCAAACTTGTCATTAAAACAGGAGTTTGACTGCGATAAAAGCGTGAAAAATGGAAACGGCGAAGCAGAGAATATTCATTCGCACACAAGTGACCCCACCATTTCAACTAATGCTGTGGAGGTTGTAAGAGAAGCACCTGTTAGTGTGACTATGGATGACTTAATCGGTGTGAATCCACCAGTTTGTAATAATAGTTCTAACACACACACTCAGGCACAGAGAGTTGGTGCCAACTTAAAGGACTTTGTGGAAGATAGTTCGAGAAAAACAAATCCACCAGTCACTGATACAGCACAGAGTTGGCCTGATCAAAATCAGCTCTGCGGCTCAGTAACTGATGATGTTATTCTGCTGGACGAGTCTAATAATGAAACAGTTTCAGGAAAATGTGTAGTTGATTCTGCTTCCGTGAAACATTCTAAGACTCCTGCTGAAAGTAATCCCAGTCATGTAGGAACTATAAGAGTAAGAGACGTTAACTCTTTGGTTGAACCTGCAAGGGCATCTCAGTCAGTTTTGACTTCTTCAGTGCTTAAAGAACTTACTTTTCTCATGTATAACATGCTGAGTAATAGAAGTCGTTTTAATGAGCGTTCAAAAGCTGTGCAGTCATTGAATAGTGAGTATAGTAAAATTGAGTACGACTTTGCTTTACGTGATTTTCGTGCTACTGCTTGTGCTCAAGAGATTATGTTTAAAGACTTTGTATCTAAGAACAAAAAAGTTTTAAGTGCATTTACAAGAGATTTAGGCATTGCAACATTAGCAAGAATAGAATCAGAGTATGGTCAAAAGTATTCTTTGAAAGATTTGGATGATTGTTTAAATCAGGTTCATCAACTAAGAATTAGGCGTGAACAGAGGGAACTGCAATCTGCTCAAGGAAATAAACAAGTCGATAATCTTGTTCCTGGGAAAGTTGGTAGTTCAAGACAGTGGGAAATAAGTTCAACAAATAATACTTCTAACCCACAGTATCGTCCTGATGTCCAACAGGAGCCTGTTAACGTGGTGAACAAAATTCATTCAAATTATGGTAATTATCAGATGTCTAGTGCGATGGGACATGCATTACAATCGCAACCGCAAAGTTCACTTGTCAGTACAGTTAACAATAGCAACGTTTCAGAAGTGCCAAGGCGTGTTTCCAAAAACTCTGTTCTAGGATCCCTGTTGGTGCGTGAAAGTCATCGTCGAAAGTCACAAGATGCTCACGTACAGCTCTTAGGTAGTAAAGGTAGTAACAGTAATCAAGGTGTTCAGCAACAGAGAAAGATTGCATCTTCATCTGCACATACTGCAAATGAGGTGTCTGGAACGCAAGGAATTTCTAATATTCTTCAGAATCAAGCTGTAACAGAACACACGCAACAGAATTTATGCAGTGATCAATCACCTGTAGGATATAGAGGACAAAAGGAAATGTACCAAGGTAAAGGCTGTAGACCTGCAGTAGACCGAACATCTGTGATCCACCAGGCAAGTGATCTAAGTCAAGGGAATCCAGTTTACGGAAGTAATCAGATGGCAGTTTCTACTACTGGCGTTAGAAAGGAAGCAGCGTGTTCCTTGGCTTACGACCAGAATGGTTATGCACAGCAGTCAACACACAATAGTGTTGTTATTAATAATCAGAATATGCAGACTGCAGCGTTGCCAAACAATTCCAATGTTTTAAATCCTGTTTACATAAGCAGTGAAATCACAGTTTCTGGTAAAAATAACCAAAATGTTGGCCAGGTAATTGCGCCAAATGCTAACATTCCTCAGCCTATTTTGATTGATCAACTCCAGTACACAGTTAATCGTTACACAACGTTTGCAGGTACTCCAAGTGTGCATCCTTCACATAGCACAGTTCCTACACAGCAGCAGGCTTACCAACCATCTGTGGCTCATCAGATGCAAAGTGCATGTCCCTCGTATTCTGAGGCAATACAGTTGAGACAGTCAGTACCAACGAATCATATGTCATACACACAACAATTTGAAAGAAGTGTTGGTCAACCATTACAAAACAGTGCTGCTCTACAACCTGTTAATCAGTCGTTGCATCAATTAAAAACCAACCAACATTTGGTCAGTAATGACTTTTACATGTCTAAATATGCTGGAAATTCACAGAGTTTACCTAGTAACCCATACCAACCACAAGAGACTAACCATGCAAATATGGGACATGCCCAAAACACACAGGACATTAACCGTGCAAATATGGGACACGCCCAAAACAATACTTATCAGCAATATATGGGTACACCTTCCCAACAGTATAATGGTGTGAGTAATCAACAAATGCACAATTTCAGGCAAAATGTTCCCCAGAATTCATTTCACCAGAGTCAAACACCAAATCAGCAGTACGCTAGGGGTAATGCACCACTTTCTCAAGAGGCAATTTTTGCTGCTTATCAGTTGTACAAGAGAGGCCTTGCACCACCAAATGTAACCCTTGTTTCTAATAGTAATAACCAGGTGCATCGTGGTAATGTGCAAAATGTTACAGAGAATATGAAGCAAGCAGACAATGGTCATTCTTCTGGTCTTGCTATTCAGAGGAATAATGTTGCAGAGAGTGTGAAGCAGGTAGGCTATGGTCAGTCAGCTGGTCCTGCCATTCAGAGGATTAATTTTCCAGAAAATGTGAAGCAAGTAGGTTATAGTCAGTCAGCTGGTCCTGCCATTCAGAGGACTAGTCAGTCTGCTAGTCCTGCAGTTCAGAGGAATAGTGTTGCTGAGAATGTGAAGCAGGTAGGCTATGGTCAGTCGGCTGGTCCTACCATTCAGATTACTGTTGACCAGCAGCAGCCAGTTAATCCAGAACTACAAAGGGTTATGCACGTGAGTGACACTTCAAAAGGTGTAGAGAGAAGTAGGAAAAGAATGCAGCATGCCACACAGCATGTCTCTTTGGATCAGCGGTCTGTGTATAGGCCTACAAACTCAAATTATGCTGTCAACGAGCATCAAGCAATACAGTTTAATAGTTCATTGATGGGTCTTCAGCAGCACCAGCAACCTGCCCTCGCGCAGTCGGCAACCTCGTTGCAAGGACAGTTGAATTGTGCCTCCGTCTCCAGCCCAGGTTTTGTACATCTTCCTGAACTGCCACCACCAGTGGAGCAAATAGCAGCCGCAGACAATGGTCTTGAAGATGTTGTTTTGGTGAGTAATTATGTAGTGGAATACTCAATAAATGAAAGTAATTTATTCACTATCCATGCATTTAGTTTTGTAAGCACTTATAAATAACTTTTCGTTAAAAGAAAGATCTGCAGGGGATTTGTGTGTACTAGTGTTGATAATGTAGCATTGTAGTAATTTGGGTTGGCAGTGGGGGGTGACAACTAATATTTACTCTGTTATTAACATTTCTAGACACGTCCTAGACTGTGATATGTGAAAGTGACTAGGATTATGTATATAAACGAGTTGTTAACATACTTAAATGGATTGGTGTGTGCTATGTATTTTATTTTTGAAGTTGTCCTATAGTGCACATTTCGTAAGGAAAGTAGTCAAATTAATGTGTTTATTTTTGATGGTAATTAAAGAGGTGGATACTTATGTTTTAAGGTAGGCCTATGTAAAAACAAATTTTGAATGATTTTCTTGCGGAGATTGTAAAATAACTTAAAAATAATTTTGTCGTAATAATGTCTTTGCAAGACATAACTTCACCAGAGGTTGCAAGTACTAGAAATTTTACATAGTTTATACGAGTAATCACTTTTTATTACTGAATTACAGTTACCCGAAGAATACTACGGAATTCTACATTTTGTACTTGAAATTACTTAATTACCCATAATGCGTGCTTGTTATTGTTTGTGATTACGTCAGTCACCACAGATGTTGCAGCACGCTGGCTGCAGCTGCTGTTTGCTCGAATCTGTAGCAGAGGTTTACACTGTCCGCCCGAAGCGATAAACTTTCATGGCAGTGGTACAAGTTTTCTGTGTTCCAATGAATGCCTTAAACCCATTTGAACCCGTAAGCATACTGGTACGCACACATGCATATGGCCTCACAACCGTTCTGGTACACGAGAGATCATTCATGCCACACGAACATTGCAGAGCCATGTTTGCTGTAATCAGTAGTTTGAAGGTTGAGGTACTCACAGGCTGGTGCTTCTTGGTAGTTACACACACGTAAAAGGACGAACACATTGGTGGCTGGGCCAGCTTCGTTAGGCGGCGAGTTCAGGCACACTGAGTAATGGCAGCTGTGGTAGCGTGGTAGGTTACTCTAGCGGCCACACCCGAGTTCGCTCTATGGCGACCATATGATTTTATTGGTAGAAAGTGTGTATAGAAGTTCAGTGGATGTTGTATCTGATTTTTACATACATGCAGTTAGTATGTATAGTTTCAAGTAGGGTAGTCTTAAAGTAACTTTTGGCTGTTCTGGAGTGCTTAGAAACTCTAATCTTAGTTTAACTGTGACACACAGTACTTGTCTTAAATGTATGTTTTCTTTTCGTACATTGGCACATTAGGTGCAGTAGTTACTTCAGATTTGAAGCACTTGGCATACTTAAGAGATTTTGTTTATGCTGTGCATGTGTGGCAGTGAATATTGATAACATAACAAGAACCGACAGAACTTGAATAACTTACGTGTGATTATGTTGTCTGCTTGTTACTCAGAATTTTAATATAATGTGGAGTAAAGTGCACACCTTTATTTTCATAACAGCAATAGTACATGTGGTAGGCCTGTGTCTTATTAATAAATATTAAGTATCTGCAGTAAGTAATGCACGTGACTTTTAGATTGAAGAACAAGCTCAATTAGCATCTAATATTAAACTTTGAATTACCGTCAATCTTGGGAGTTACTAATTTTCTTAATGTTTCTAGGTTGTTTGTGTAGGTACTCAATATGGTTTGAAGTTAAGCGTAACCCTGCTTCATGTATAAAATGTTGTGTAGATACAGGTTAGAAAATTGTATTGTTGTGGGCATATGCCATTGCAATATTATGTTGTCCCAGAAATCTTAGAGAAAGACTAAGAAAAACAAATAATGAATTATAAAAAAAGATAAAACAAGCCGAGTTGGCTGTAGTCAACACATCCATAAACCACAATTGAACATGAGCGATCTGATAAGGAATTAGTCAACAGCAAATAAAGGAAAAGATATTGATAAACAACAAAAAAAAAAAATTAAATACAAAACAAACGAATATGTAGAAACTCAGGACATCACAATTAAGACAGCACAGACAATACTAGAACGAATACAATAATGGACACAAGATCGGATAACGACGACGTCACAGACAACACACTAGACGACACAACAATGAAGACACAAAAGAACACAGTAGATTTCCAAAGGCCGACTTTTCATAACGTTTCGGGAGCTGAAGACGGGAGCAGATGTCAGCTCACGAAACGTTGTGTAAAGTCGGCCTTTGGAAATATAATGTGTTCTTTTGTGTCTTCATCGTTGTGTCGTCTAGTGTGTTGGCTGTGACATCGTCATTGTTATCCGATCTTGTGTCCATTATTGTATTTCAGGGTGTCTACTAGGTCACTAAAGACACGAAAGTCCCGAAAAAGTCACGATTTGTGAAAAAGGTCACTAAAGTTCCACAATAGTCACTAATTTGAAGTATATTTTGGTAAAAGTCACAAAAATTATTTTCGGGTGTTTGATTTTTGTCGAATCATTTGTCAAACATGCATGTTCACACTACTTACTAGTATTTGTCGTGCACTGTGCAAGTAAACTAAATAATTAGTTTGTATATTTATCATAGTGATCTTCATAAAGACAACTTAAATTAAGGTATATATTAATTGCACATTTTAAAATTGGATATGCTTCGCGCTATCAGCAGTTGGAGGAAACATAATAAAAATTGTCGGGCGTGTTGCACTTGTTAAAAAAAAACATTTATTAATTTTATTTGAACAGTTTTTCAAGAAAAAGTCACTAACTTTTACTTTCACAATCTGGTAGACACCCTGTTTTTGATCTAGTATTGTCTGTGCTGTCTTAATTGTGATGTCCTGAGTTTGTACATATAGTTTGTTTTGTATTAAAAATTTTATTTTTGATTGTTTATCACAGCCAACTGGGTGGTTTTTTTTCCTCCAAGATTTCTGGGAAAACATAATATTGCAATGTCGTATGTCCACAATAATACAGTTTGTCATTCTGTCCCATTGCAAGAAACATTCAGAGAGATATAAGTTGCAGACAATATAATAAAATAAAGTTGTAGGTGGTTCGGGATAAAGTGAGCACCCAGATAATCCCTGTTGAATTTCTATTTTCACACAATTAATATCTTTCCGTGTGTTAACAGCTAACAACGGAACATGTCTAATTTATCTGGACACACCACTTGATGTTTGCACGTGTAAAATGATATGTGTAGTAAATAGGAACATGCAGAGTTTGATAAAAAATGTAATTATATAAAACATACATATATATAATTCAATTGATTTTATTTGAATATCGTTGTATTGAAACAGGAAAATACACAGAACTGCACGCAGCAGTTGGCTGCCAACCGTACGACGAGTATTGTTAATGTAAATTTATGTGCAGTAACGACTAGTGATTTTTTTAAAAGGTTAAATCTTTAGTGTTCACTCTATCCAGAACGACCTATAATGTACATATGTAATAGAATTCCGTTATACCACAGATTTTGTTATATAGTGGGCCATTTTGATTTCTAGCCTGGATAATTATATTTAAGGCTGGTGACATCCAGAATACTGCGTAATTTCTATAAACTCGGGACAGAATCAAGTCTCATGTCTCTCATTCCCTGCATAATTAAAGGCTTCTACTGTATATGCTATTAGGGTTATTGTTTGGACTGAAATTCTGGTAGGAACACCTGTTAATTCAGTATTTCTTTTACAAATGTTTTGTTTTTCGTTGTAGGTGTATGACCGGACAAATGAACCGAGAACTGTGTCACGTGACAGTGGCTACACTACTCCTTCACCGAGGGTTGCGACAAATGCCAATACGAATTCAGCTGATTCATCAGAATGTCATGAGGTGGGTGTGATGTTATATTTTTATAGTTTCATAGCACAAAGTTGAGGTAGGTATTTTATAGTTATGTGTTTGTAATGCTGTTGAAAACCTTAGTTTTTATTGTTTTTAAGACCATGCCCAATAGTTTTACAGTGATTTTGAAAATATGTTTCTTGAAAGCAATGTAATTTTATATGAAAGAATCCTTACATGGTTTTGTCACAAATATATCGTAATCTGTACGTAACCTTCTTTTGGTAGCAATGAACATTCGGCAAACCAAAGAAGTAATTTGGACATATGCCATTGCAGTAATCACGTATGTCCAAAATACTTCCTTAATTTGTAACTTCCTTCTATTGAAAGAATCATTAAAAAATAACATCAATGAATAACTAGTTTCCCAGATTTTTTGCACCTAAAATGTCACCAATTTTATGAAAATAAGGCATTATTTTTCAAAACACCTTCATAGAATTGCACCTCATATGACTATTAATTTTTTTCAAAGCATTCCATTAAAAAAAGTTTTGAGTTCTGTGTATCTATGTTAATAAAACTGCATAAGCATGGCCTCAAGCTGAAGTATTTTTGTCCTACGTGTATGTGTTGTTTTTTTATGTGATTTTGATTGTTTTTCCTTGTGTGCATGCAAGCTAGAAAGATAATGAAAAAAGGCAAAGTATTTGCTTCTCACCTCTTTTGCAGTCTGTACAACGAAACTGTCATTGATGTGCAAAGTTGCATATGCCTGTTCAAAAACTCAGAGTTATTCAAATTAGATAATTCTGTAGAACTGGTGTGGCAACCGTAGTCAAATTACACCCTCAATTACTGCATTTTTGAAATGAAAAGTTGCTTGTGCAAAGTAGTTTTCTCTAGCAAAGTGAAAATGAAATTGGGAAAGTTACAAAGTAACATAACGTAGGCTATACCTGGAATACGTTTAAAGATCACTTACTGTTTGATCTACTGTGTTTTCAAACCAAACTATTGATATTTTTGGATTGTGTTGGTTATTCTTGGTTTATTGACGACGTTGATCAATGAAATGTCACGTGTTGTTATCATTACGGATGCATGTGACTTTTATTGATTACGTAGTAAAATTATTTATTTTAAATATTGTATTTAGAAAAATACGTTAATTGCATTTTACATTTAGAGGCATACAGTATGTAGGCCTATTAATTATGTTACAAAAATGTCTAATTTTTCTTTGTGGTTTTGATAGTACTGTTTTTTTGAACAGAAAATTCTGTAAACAAGATGTATTTGATGACAAAATAAAATACACGTATACTTTTTTTCAATGTAAAATTGCATTAATTACATGTAACTTATGGAAAGTTTAACATATTTTCTTGTGTTGATGTATTGCCACATGGGATTTTTTTTCCTTTTTAAAATCAGCATTAGAATTATAAAATTGTCTGAAATTGAAATATTTTTTATTAATACAAGTGTTTTGCTGTGGATAAATTTAATACTCTAAATTTTGAATACGCAGTTAATTTGTGGAATTTGTGGAACTTTTTCTATGCCACTGTAGTAGATAGATAGTACAGAAATCTGTGTATGGCATGCTCAGTAGTTTTTATTGACTTGGTATCTCTGTAGATCATCAACCTTCTCAATTCTGCTCGTCATTGTGCTGAAAATGCTGCCTTTGCTGCCAATCCGTGGTACAGCGTGACATAGGTGTGTAAACATTATTTTCGGGGCATGCACTGTATTGGGTGGTGTTGCTGACTTTCATGGGGCATGTGGAGTCGGCCACAGAGTATTCGTATAACAAGGTTAAATATCAAATTAAAGCTTCTGTGTATAAATATGCAGAGTGTCATAACTTAAAACACAGTTTTCATTGAAATTGTTTTGACTGAAAAAGGTGAAGGTGATAAAATTAAAATAAAACAGCCCCGTAGCAGCTTGTTACCACCTCACATTCTGGCACACCTATAAGATATGAGTGAATGAGAGAGGTGTGTGTGTGCGTGTGCATGTGTGTGTGTTTAAGAGAGAGAGAGAGAGAGAGAGAAGTGAGGGTAAGATAACTTGGAAACTCTCCACCCTTTAAACTAACATTTGAAGAGTATTATTTTGTAAGAAATTGACTATCCAGTTAAAGTCGCTGCCTGCCACGTTCTTCCAATGCGATATATTGTACAGGGATACTTTTATTACTAATCCAGTCAACATGATTTGATTGTACCAATGTATGGAAAGAAAACCCACTTTGAACAAGGACGAAATGTCATCGTTAATATACAGTTCTCATGTAAGAAATCCTCAAATACTGCAGCTAAGAAGGCCATTTTAGAAATCTTGTACATAGTTCAGTTCTTGATTCATTGTGGGGGTGCAGCATTTGATACGTGCTTCAAGGTCACCTTGTAGCCCTGTCTCTTCATAGTCTCTAACGTGCAGGTAGGCAGCACCCTTAAAGGATAAGTCAAGTATTTTTGTACATAACTATTTTGTTATAAGTTCATGTGAAAATATTTTTTGGTAAATTTTACTGATGGGTGTTTTTGCATTAAAAAATTAGACAGCTTCATTGTACAGTTTGGAAATGCATGTACAGTGCTACTGAACATTGTCACAACTTTTTTATGCAGCCTTGCACATTCCCACGGTTTTCTGGTTCTCATTCAGCAATAACGTGGTTGACACAATTGATACATTCATTATTCATTCATCTACTATTGTATGTTTAAAACTCGTCACTAATATGTACAGTTGCATGTGGTTTGTATATGTTTTTATGTATAGTCAGCTGCTTTTTGGTTCAGATTTTTTGTTTTTGATAGTGATTATAGCAATGTCTGTGTTCAGTTGATTATGGCAATGTCTGTGTTCACTTGATTGTAGCAGTGTCTGTGTTCAGTGTGTATTTGTGTATAATTTGGTGTTCGTGTTCAATGTGTTTTTGTAGCTTCGATGTGACTGTTCATGCATTTTATTTCTTAGTAAATATGAATTTGAATGGTTAGATTGCAGGTGACTGCAGATTTAAATCTTTCCTAGAATAATAATTTTGTTAAATTTTTTCATGTAATGTGTTTAGATATAGCACTGCTGGTAGTAAAACTCACAACAGTAAAAAAGATACTGATTTCCTAACCAGGGTGTCCAGCGACTGGGAAAAGTGGGAAATGTACAGGATTTTACTTATACTGGAAAATGTACGGGATTATACATAATTCATAAAAAATACGGGAACTATCCGCCAATGTGTTAGTAAGCGTAGTGCATTTTCCAGTGATCTCAACAAGGTCATAGCTTATCCAAAGTGGTGGAACCACTTTGGCTAGTTTCGCTTCTGCAATTGGCTACATCTGTATGTATCGAACAAGAGTCTGCGCATGCGCCAACACTTAGTGTGTTGCAGGCGCGTGGAGTTGCAGTGCCACATATTCTGCACTTTCGAAATTGAAAGTTCACGAGGGTAGGGTAAGCTAGGTTAGTCAAACTTCCAGTTTAATTTCGAAATGCAACCAGAGTGAAACTTACCTGTTTTGTATGTCCACCTGACAGCCTCTTGAGCAGGGAAGCAATGAGCAAATGAATGTCCCCAATTGGTGCAAATGAAAAAAATGTAAACAGTAGACAATCAGGCATTTTTGAAAACTAACTCGCTGGAGTACGGTAGGTTATCTGTCTCGTGGCCAGCTTTTGTTGAACCCTTAAAGGACTTTAAGAACGCCTGTAATGATTTTCAGGGTAGGTTGATTGAGATGCAGCCAGTTGAAATTCGGATACAGATGAATGTAATCTGAATAAAATTCTGATCACCTTAATTTTTAAATTTTTGCTGACCTACCCTACCCTAGTGAATTTTCATGAAAATTTCGAGGGTAGGGTAGGTCAGTCAAAGTTTCAAGTTGTAGGTATTTTAAATTTAACCCCAGGTAAGTTTACCCATGTTCGAAATTTCAACTGATGACATTTTGACCAACTACCATAGTATTATTATTAATTATATATACCGTGTTTTACCGCATAATCGTCACATATTTTTTTGCCTAATTGGATGCATAAAATTGAAGGTGCAACTATTATTAGAGAAAAATTTCCGTGGCAGAAAAAAAATTTTTAAGCCAACATTTTTTGTCACTACCCCTATGTATGTTTAAGTAACTCAATATTTTTGGCAGAACTATTGACGGATGAACTCTGAAACAATCACTAAATTTCTATAACTTACTAGATGTTGGAGGTTACGTTAGTTACATTCGTAATAAAATATGCACATTTGGTGGGAACACATTTGGTGATTAGCAGTATTTACCAGTAAATAAACACTTTTGGTTATTAGAAAACCGAGTAATTTTTGTTTTCTAAGTTCCGTTTCTCTTGAAGTTTTTGTTTTTGGCTTCTGTGAGTCAGCTACTGTGCTTTACCGTTGCAGAGTGTACAGTTTTTTACAAACATTGTTTGTATTTTGCATTGTCATAGACGTACTACGTTCAGTTGGGAAAGTCCACACGCAAGACAAACACACAAGATGGCGGACTGTGCTTTTCTTGCTGCCACTGGAAGAGCCCCTGAAGGAAATAAAGAATTTCACAGCTACTAGAGATTCTATCTTGCTTTTAAAACCGACACAGTGAATACTAGCCTAGATATAATTAAAGAAACTTGCACAAACAGTGGCCGCGGGCACTTGAACTCTTTTGCTGCGTGATAAAATTTTTTAATTATTCTAAAAGAGAGTAAAAAAAATTTTAATCAGTTTGTTTTATTTTTGGTTAATTTTAAGCAAGCAAACAGAGTAATTTAATTTGATGTTCGACTAATGTTGAATGTCGCAGTTAAGGAGTTAAACAGCTGTTACAGTTCGTTGATTTCTCTCGCTGATGACACCCAGTAACCTACGTATTTCCACTGCGTTTGTCATATTTCACAGTATAACACACTTCACAAGAGTTTTTCCTCTACAGCACTTGTATTGTTTTCAGTTAACTGCGCACGCGAGAAATAGGCATATGACACGTCTTTATAGCAGTTACTGTAATTTTTCTGTGATTTTTTTTTTTTGTACGTGAATTCTTAGAAAAAATGTGGGAAATGTACAGGTAATTGGAATCTGACTGGACACCCTGCTAACTTAGTACGGACATTTGTGTCTTGTTTTTATGTTTCTAGTGTTTTATTGTGAAGGACCTCTAAAATTGGTAACTCGCGAAATAATGTGCAATTTGGCGTAGTTATAAGTTTTCCATGAATTTCAGCATACTTTCGTTAAAATTAATGTTTCACCCAAATTTATATGCCTTGGCGGATGTTTGTCGCAAATCAATTGAGGCACAGTCGTCGAAATGTGTACGTTTTCCTTTCAGGAGTTTCTGGATTTGTTTTAATTATTGTTTCACCATAGCTATATTAGTCCATGCGCTCCAGTTTGATAGATTTTTAATTTTTTTCACTTATATTTAAAGGGTTTAAATAATGGAAAATCTGAGAAAAACCATTTATTTGACATATTTGATCACGTAAAAACAGAATATTTACATTTTACGGATGGCCATAGATACATTCACACAGATATATTCATTCCTTAACGTATTTTGCAGTTGAAGCATTTCAACTCATGCACGGCCATGGTCACGCGGTACAGAGATCTTGATATTTTGACAAGATGGCAACCGAGCAACGGTAGCTGCAGCTAAATTTCGAAGCCTACCGAGTTGTAATACATATATCTATGACTAAATGCACATTTGTTTTTATTTTTAATGTTTTGTTTCAGCATTTTCGGGGATATTGCGTTGCGTTTATAATTTTGATTTTCGTTATGGAAACAAACTAAAAATATTATCGGACAGACCCTTGTGTAAATGGTGATATCGCAAAGTTGCTCTGTGTCGCAAGGAGTAGGAACCCAAATTTAAATGACTAAAACTTGGTGAAACATAATTTTCAGCAAGTTCTATCAGTGGATAAATACCAAACAGTTGGTTTGTTTGTGTAGGTACACTAGACAAATTTTCTTCATTGAGCCATATATTTTTTGCAATAAAACATTTTAATTTGTACATGCTGAAAGGGACTGAATAAACTGGAGGAAATTTTTAAAACTCCAATACTTAAGAAAATCTTGAGATAAATAGTTTTAACAATGAGGATATTTACAGTGAAACCTTGTTAATACAAAGTTCTCATTAATACAAAGCTGTTTTCTGTCTCCTTGGAATAAGATGAGAAATTTTACTTCACTGCTCAATAAAAAGTTCCCTTATATATAAAACAATGTAATATTAAATTCAGTGGTTGAAAGAATTCACGGTGGCAGTAAGAAAGTTTGTATTGGGGTCTAAACATTCTGAAAATATGTACAGTGTTTACAAAACTTTTTGAGTTTTTGTAAACACCTAATACAAACCTCATTTTTACAAACTGTAAAAATTTAGGTCCCTTCAGGTTTGTATTGTTGAGGTTCGACTGTATAGGTATAGCCTGATAACCGAAAAAAAATATTATTTTAATTTGCACAGTTCAGTACAAGGTATACATTGTAAACATTAAAAATTAATAATATTGTGGCAAAATCAAAACTTTTTGGTTAAAACAATTATTCTGATAGTATTGCACAAAAATTTTTTTACTGCTTACATTTTTTTTACAGCTTTTAACTAATTTTTACGCAGCTTTAAAGTTTTTAACACCGAATTTTTGGACTGCTTTTAACATTTATAACACTGAAATAAGTAATTTTTATTTACCATTTTTAGGGGTCGTTAGTTATTGTTAATAAACTTAATACAGTAAAACCCTGTTAAGAAGTTTCTGAAGGGACTGAAAAATTTAAACTTCTTAGCAGGGAAAACATCTTAAAAGGGTCAAATTACAATAGGGAACATTCCTAGAAAAAATTTTTAATGTTTACCTCATTTTTCCGAATCGTTTCGGCACTAAATGCAGCCAGGCAAAGCAATAGCTCCGTGAACATTGTAATTTTCGAATTATTCAGGTTTAAAAATGTCATATTTTCAAACGCCGCCATAAACATTGAAAACGCGTTCTTATTGGATAACACATTTATGAC
>PNEQ01004552.1:20677-32527 GCA_003012365.1 Medauroidea extradentata | reverse complement strand
ATGAGTTCTTTGAGATAGAGGTCTTATAATTACAAATAAAAGAGTTAAATTAAGTACTGGATTTAATAGCTCACAAAGCTACGAAATACACAAAACAGTAATCAACTAGAACTCTCACAACACAATTAGTTATGCACACAATTACTCCTGTGTCACAGACACGTTAATTAACTTTGACAATTAAAGCACAAGAAAAGTATACCATAAATTAATTAAACACTATAAATCACAATAAAATTCAGTCATATATCCAATCAACAGTATTTCTAATAATGACAATGTACAACCTTATCAGTCCGAAGTGGTGATGGCTCACCATGTGCTGCGCAGCACCCCGAGTGCACCGCTGTCTTCACTCTTGAGGTCTTCTGTTCGACTACCGTCGCGCACCTCCTCTTCGCCTGTCAGCCCGCCGCAGCAGTCCTCTTGTATCGCCAAACACTGCTCCGAAGGTAGCCCCCTGCCGCCTCACAGTAGACTTTGACATCACCAAGATGTCTTCACCAGTCTCTCTCCACAGGAGTAGCACCTTCCTCTAGCATTTCCAATAGCGAACTCTCCTCCAATGTGCCGATTATGTGCTTTTATACTAGCCCAGACAGTCGGGTGTTCCCCGCATTACAGGGGTCTAAAAATAGATATTTCATCATGTTTCGGATGTGCTTGTAGTCACGTCGGCCACCCTCGAAGGGTTAAGACGCAGTTGGGACAGGTATCTATGATGTAGTTTCGGCGGGATTTCCACTATGAGCCACCCGGGCTTTGAATCATCGGCCAGCCTTCAAGGTGTTACGAAACAGCCGCCGACCACTGGCCTCCAGGTACATGGCACGCAACACTATATTTAAGTGATGCTGTAGATCCAACAACAAATGCTGAAGTTACCGACGAACAGGTAATGTGATTGTGTATAGGCCTACACATTTAAAGGCCGTGCCAGAATCACCAAAAGAAATAACAGTAAAATATGAACACACATTTTTAGTGAGGCATGCAATAACACACCGTACAGCTGCTTTGCCATCGTAAGAGGGATGGAAACCTGTGAATTTCTTACGGTGAGGTTATGGTTATTTCTGTACGGCTACTTTATGGTCAATATAGCATTGGCTTAGATGATACGTTCACTACGGAAAAATATGGATGTTTCACAAAATTACTACTGAAAGCTTTGGTAAATGGTTGGCACCTCTGCAGAAGGTTGCGGGGAGCTGCGCGTGAGTGGTGGAACTTGTGGCAATGGACAGAAGTACCATGGACTGAGTTTGTGAACTGACTGAAAGACCGCTTTCCACCAGCAGAAGCTTGCGCGGATTGCATCGCATGGTTCTATGGGGAGAAGTTAAGAGAAGGCGAGGCGGTCAAGAAGTTCATTGCGCAGAAATTACAGCTGATCCGTCACATCATCGAACCAGACACTCCAATCCACCTCGCACTGCCAGACAAGACCAGACGCCTGCACAAGGCGATTCTACAGTTTGTCCAGGTCAGCCACGGAGAAAGCGCCAAGACATACATGAGGAGGTCAGTGACTGCAAAAAACCGGCTAAAGAAGCTGTTCCGCAGCCAAATGGACGGGACAGAGAGGCTGGCAAACCCAGGCTCAGATCGCCGGGCCATTGAATACAGCGAAATGGAACAGCGGGACCCGAAGCCGAGTCCGATCACAATCACACCTGGGGCAATGAGCCAGCAGCAAGTGCCGCCACACCCACCACAATGCAACACGTGTCCGGCGCCCACCTTCCACTGGTACAGACACTGTCCTAGGAGAAACCATCAGCCGGGAAACAAGTAGCCAAGGGAGACAGGCCGGACACTTGCCATCCCAGGGTCTCAGCAACAGCGCCCAATTGAGACGACCGACGCCGAACCAGTGGCAACATGATGTTCACCAGCAGCCACCACCTGATGCGGATTCCGGTGGAGATCAACGGACAAGCGATGGCGGCATTCGTAGACACCGCAGCCAGCCATACCCTGGTGCAGTCGGAGTTCGTCCCCGCCGCCGACTGTAGCGGGATCCGAACACCCTCAAGCTCGCCACCCATGGCGGTGCAGGCACATCACTCGGCTCTGCGAGCATCAAGATCCGCCTCCACGACCAGCTGTCGCGGGCTGAGTTGCTCGTCGTCGACAGCCTACAGAAGGCTGTGGTGCTGGGGCAGCCCTGGCTGGAGGGCCATAGATGCTGTCATCGAGATGGCCGCGAGGGGACTTCACGTCGGCCCAGGTGAGCGCAGAACTGTTTATGCTTGTGAGGAACCAGTGTTTCAGACTAACCGAATTGTGACCCTTGATGACCTAGATCATGACATCCCGCTAGCTTTCTAAGAGAGTGTAGACCGGGTTCTGAGAGAGCACCAGAACGTATTCGCGTTCTCAGACTTGTTACATGCAACTACCGCCGCTGAACATGCAATACAGACGGTCGACGAGGAACCTGTGTACACGGGACCCAGAGGGTACGGGTTCGAAGAGCAGAGGGCGATTCGCGTGCAGGTGAATGAGATGTTGGGGGAGGGGGTGATAGAACCCACTGACAGTAGATACAACTCCTGGATAGTACTAGTTGCTAAAAAGGACGACTCAGTGCGCTTCTGCATAGATTTTCGCCCGCTGAACGCAGTGACTAACTCCATCATCCCCCCCGCCCTACTCGCGTAAGTGTAGGCGAGGTATTGGCAGGCTTGCAAGATGCTGGACTTAAAATCTGGTTACTGGCAAGTCCCCATATGCAGGCAAGACTGTGCAAAAACAGCTTTCACGATGCCGGACGGACGCAGTTTCAAATTCAGGGCCATGCCATTCGGCCTCAAATGCGCACCCTCAAAGTTTCAGTTCATGATGGCCTGAGTGTTGGAGGGCCTCATCAGCGAGTGTGTGACCGAGTACTTGCAACACCTTGCCACACACCATGTGTTAGTCTTGTCGGCGAAGTGCCACATTGGTCAAACCACCGTAGTTTTCTTGGGACACGTGGTCAGCACGGACAGGCACGAAGCACACCTGGTACACTTGCGCAAAATTACGGTAGCAGAACCCCCGAAAACATGAAAACAACTGCAACGCTTCATTGGCCTCTTCAATTGGTTGTGTAACTACATTCCGCGCTTTGCCGAGACAGCTGTTCCACTGACCGACATGTTGTCGACCAAATACCAATACCACTGGACAGAAAGAGCTCAAGACTCATTTGAAAAACTGGCCCAAGGGAGAAACCTGCCCCAACCGGGCAAACCGCTCCCGGGCCATGCGCTCTCCAGCAGAACACAGCGTGGAGAGCAACTGCGAAAATGACTTGGCAACGCCAGGCTGAATATGCCGCAAAAATCACACCCACGACTGAGCGACCCCCCCTGCCCGGCTCCGGCCAGGAGACAAGGTATACGCTTGAAACCACCCTCTGTTAGTACGAAAAACTTTTGTGCGGGGCTAGCGCAGAAATGGCTCGGGCCATACGCGGTACATGCAAGATTGGGAAACATGACGTACATTGCGCGCACCCTGGGGCGGAGGTGCGTAAGAATACACAGAGACAACCGGTGGCGAGTAAGCATCCACCCCATAGAAGATGAGCTGGATGTGGAAGGAGAGCAGGGGGTGGCGATGCCGGCCACAGAGGCCGTGACACCAGCCCAAGCAACAGGGCCCGGCAAAAGACAAGATTACCCGGATACGCCAACCTATTTTGACCACCTATATGTGTGGATGTTCTCACTGACGCCGAGCGCCCCGACGCCGGGCATCCAGCACGTAGAAGAACCCGACGAGGAACCAAAAGAAAGCAAGCGCTCGCCACGAAGCGTGTGGGGACCGGAAGTGTCACTTGAAGACACCACCTTCTGCGTCACAGTTGAGGAACCTCCCCGACGATGAGATGCCGTGACGCCGGGGATGCAGGCGAAAGGAAACGCCGCAGACGAACATACGGACACCAAGTAACGATAGGGCATTGTAAGAAAATCCACCGGACAAGAAACCCAAACAATTCTGGCAACCGAGACGGCCGCCCTGGCGCTTCACGCCAGGAGAGACGCCTACGTACAAGGGCGCCGACACTGTGCCAACCCCATCGGCTGCCCAACCATCCTGGAAACCCCCCCCCCCTTTTTCCATCCGTCCGATTGCCTCCACCAGACGCACCGCCTCCGGGGGTGTGGGGGGTATGCGGTGACAAACCGAAGGCGAGACTGGAGCGCCGAGAGCAGAGCAGGATCCAGAGACTTGGCGACGTTCTGGGGCTGCCCTTAATGTCATCCAAGCTGTATACCATGTCATAACGTCATATGCTTTCTCAACATCCATAAATGATGTTACCATATCCTTACTGTGCTCCCATCTCTTCTAGATCAGCATCCGTGCTGCAAAAATTAGGCCTTTTGCTGATCTGCCTTGCCCCATGCTGTTCCTCCGTTTATTTTTACTTTCCGTTCCATATCTTCCTCTGTAAGATTTTCTTATAGATCTTTGCACAGTGGCACATCAGAGTAGTAATCCCTCTTTACATAGTTAGTACACAATCTTCTATCCCCTTGCTCTTATCACCCGCTTTTGTCAGTCTTCTGGAATTCTCTTCTCCGTCCACATCAGCCATAGTGCTCTATACTGCATCCCAATTGTCCCTGCTACTTTTATCATATCTACCGTCAGTTCGTCCACACCAGAGGTTTTCCCGCTCCTCATTGTCTTTCTTTGGTGTTCACTTACACCTCCCTCCACAATATTTCTTTATCATGCCTATCAGGCACTGATTGCTCTTCTTCCTCTCCTATGTCTTCTTTTATCTTAACAGTGTTCAGTAACTTCTCAAAGTAGTTCTTTCATAATTCCCCTTCCTCTTCCATAGACTTTATTGTTGCTTTCTGTTCATCATTCATTCTCACCTGTTGCCTTTTCTCTTTCATCCTCTGTTTCACTTGACTGTAAAGTATCTTTTTACTCCCACACATATCCTCCTCCAACATCCTTGTCCACTCTTCCAACCATACTCTCCTCTCTTCTGTTACTATTTGTGTGGCTTACTCTCTTCTTTTCCTTTTACAGAATCTCTTTGTCCGTATTAAGGTTTTTTCGAACCACTTTCTTTTAAACCACCCTCTTTTAAACCTTATTTTTCTCTCGTACTGCTCACTGTACTGAACTGTTCCACCAAAGTGTCTCCTTTCATTTCTGCTTGTCCCCTCTTCTTCCACGTGCTTCTTCTGCTGCCTCTACAAAACCTTTTAAAAATCTTATTCATATCTTTTACACTCTCTGATATCATATTTGGTATCATGCTTTTAGTTATATTTTCAAATTGTATTATTTTCTTCTCTTCTTTCAGCTTCCTTACTCCTATTCTTCGTTCTTGTTTATCCATAAATTTGTTCTCTTTCTTTACTCTTATATCTGCAGCTAAAATAAATACTGTACCAAATATCAGTCTATGATTACTATCCAATATCTCACTTGGTATCAATTTCTCGTTCACAGTATTTTTCTTTGCTTAGCTATTCATTGAGAAATAGTCTATCACAGACTTTTTCTTGCCCATTCTAACTGTGTCAGGTGATCATGTGACTGTCTGGCATCTTTTTGATTCAGCTGTTTACTACTTTTTAGCCTTTTTGCATGTAGCTCTAATATTTTCTTTCTCCCCAGCCCTCGCTACTCAACTTCCTAGAAACCTCTTCTGTTTTTGTACTTGGGCATTGAAGTCTCACGTCACTATCTGCTTCTCATTTCCTAACTTCCTTTCCAAATGTTCCTCAAACTCTTCCTGCTCATTGGTACATCCTACTTGTGGTGTATGTCATATAGGCTACTTTCAGAATGCTTTTCCTTTACAATACGAAATAAACTGCATTAGGCTATTTCTTGTACCTTCCACCTCCACTCTCCACCCTTCTTTTACTAAGAAACCAACTCCATTTCTTCTTCCTTGATCATTACCCATTCAGAACTACCTCTCCATGTTGTCTCACACATCCTACAAATATGTATATTCCTTCTCTCTATCATAGCCACCAACTCCTCCTTTTTTCTGGTTAATGTTCCAATATTCAGAGTGAGTCCCTAGACATAGTTTTTGTCGTTTTCCAATGTCCGTCCAACATTTACCTTTATTAACTCTAGTGGATGTAAACTTCAGTTTCTTACTTATTAAGGCCTATCATAACCTACACCTATTTAGTGGGGCTGCCTACAGATAAGTCCATTCAGCTGGAGGTAACCTCTGCTAACTGAGGCTGTGGGTGCTGCCGTTAACCACTTTGGTTCATCCACCACCAGCCCTAGGGTTCCAACCCTCCATGCTGGTCCCTAATCTGGACAGACCCATTCCCAAGCGTGTTGGTTTAGACCCAAACTACAGTAGACTCCTGTCTCCCGTTTTCATCTGACGTGACTTCGTCTAAGGTTTACACTCAACCTCCATCAGGGTTTAGTGAACTCAACAAAGTTTGATTCTTTTGTTGAATATCTCTGAAAAGATGAAGGTTGTCAGGATTCCTAACGTGCATTGCAGGGCGGTGTTTCTATTGTTTTAATAGGGCCTATGGGATAGGAGGAATTCCCTGTGTCCTTGAAGTGAGGGAATTATGATTGCTGTAGGGTTGGCAGGTCTCACACATAATTGGTGCCTCTAAGCAGCTGTTTACTGCTTTGACTCATCTAGGGACAAATCCTTGTACTACTCGACCACGAAAACTATTCCTCCCGTGAGGGGAAAAAGTGTGGCGCTACTAGTAGGTAGATACGTCACAGGGAGGACAAGTGTTCTGCGCCTGACATGAGTTCGTAGCACACGGTCAGTGGAGACGTAGCGGCGAAAATAGAGAAACACAGATAATGTAACGACTTAATTATAAGCAGGACAGGCGTGCGAATGAGGCTTCAATACTGGTGGTATCATATTTCTTTGTCGCGCAGACTTTCCTTCCCACAACCACAGTCTTTTAACTTCCCGACAGGTGTATTAGTTACACTTTGTATTCAGTAAACAATGATAATGCAGTTTTTTTTCGCAACATTCCCAGTAACTTGAGCTGCATCAGATAAACCATACCGTACCAAGAAGTTATATTCGCACATTATCAGTTCACATCCGTACACCGGCTGTCTGTGTCACAGTATTATGGCCTGTGCTATGGTGCACCACACCAGTTGTGTGCGGTGGTCAAGGACAACACAGCGGTAGTTCACATTTTTCCCGCAGGACAACCGTATTTACTAGCATAATGGCCGCACCATTATTTTGAATGGCTTAAAGCAGTATTTTAAAAACCCAGAATAATGTTCGCACCCCATATTTTTCAACAGGGGACACAATACAGTAAAACTCTGTTAAAGACGTTTACCAAGGTATCAGGTTTTGCTATGGATTTCGGCAAGAAAACATCTTAGCCAGAATGGCAAAAATGTGATCTGCAAAATGTGACCGTTGCAAACGTTCGTCGATCGGAAGCGCGGCACGCCGTCACGCATGACTAGATCCTCCATTTTTTTGTGCCTATAAGACGTGGCGGCGGAACCAGACACAATGAGTCACGCTCGCTGGTTGATGAAACTCTATTGATAACGTAACGGCGTCTGGAGAGTTTTAAGTGTAAATCGGATTTGTCTATAAACTACTTCACGGGAAATAATAGCGTACATGTAATGGACCGTAAAATGTAAATGTCTTATGCGGGATAATTTTAAACGATTTTCATTGAAAGACGCACATGAATGGATTAACAAGATTTTACAGCCTCTTAATTTTTCAATGTTTACTTTACACAGACAAAATCTTTTTCTTTATTTTTGGAGAAATTGTCACGCTGTGAACAAGTAAATATAGAAATAAATGTACATTTGTTATATTCACCAAAAAAATTTAGAAGGTAATTTTTTTGAAAACCCCTCATAATGGTCGCATTCCATTTTTGGGCCTAAAATTTGTTCAAAAATATGCGGCGATTATGACACTATGGTTAATCTCAATATGACACTATGGTATATCTGGTCTTAGAATAATGCTCAATGACTCACCAGGGTTCGCAGGTGGGTGACCTAGTAGCTGGGTGAGGAACTAACTCGTCCCAAGTTGTGTTTTGAATAGATGCATTTAGCAGCTTAATAAGATGATTATATCTAACTTAATGGGTGTGATTGCTGATACAGAACTGCACAAAGCTGGATCATCTTGATGTCTGAGGCGAGACGTGATGAGTTAGGAATAATTCTTGAGTTCCCTGTGGCAGGAAACAGATCATTTAAGATAAGAATGGGGACGCTGTCCTTAAGTTCACTTGGGTAAAGAAACTAGATAGTACATCAAGATGAACCGATAAAGTGCCGAAATATACATGACTGCCTCTTGGCTACCTGTTCCTCTTAGTATACCCTGACAAGCAAGGAGAGAGAGCGCTCAGAGGGTGGGAAAGTTGCCTGATCGTGGAACACCTGTCTGCTACACTGGCAGAAGTGCTAATTTTAACATTTTAATTTTCTCTTAAACCAAAAATTACAGTGTACAAATAATCACTTGTGCTGCGTGCAGCAGCTGAACTTCATATACACCTCTTTGTCAAATGGTGCGATGCTACATAGTCTGAAAGTGTGGTTAAGTTTATCCTTAATAACAAAACACACTGGTATAATCAATTACATATAGGTAAAGTTTCATTAAATTATGCAGCATTAATTTATGTGAGACATGACTGTTGAGAGGTTAACTGGACTGGAACTTGGCTCATCGAACTGTAGAGTAGAGTTATGTGCCTGGCTGAGCAGTAGAAGTGAAGCATAAGATTCACAACTGGCATGTGTCACAATTCCATTTCACTATTAAAAGAAATTGTTAATTTTCAGTAAGATTCCATTACAATGAAAACTGGGGGTATTTGTTTTGGGGAAAAATTTATGAGCAATCTGATTGGGGATTTTTATTGCTGTGCTAAATTTTCATTTATTGACTACTTTAGAATATTATCTTATCCAGCCGGACATGTTACTTTAAATATTTTTCTATCCTTAGACATGTTTTTCTTAATTTCTAAATGTATTAATGTTCTATTGCACAGGATATACAGTAGCCTGCTAGGGCATAAATCGAGCTTGGGCCAGGTCAAATCTCAGCTGCAGGCAGCAGGAGCAACCAGCACTGTTGATACAGCATTTTGCCAAGGCCGCACTTCTCGCTGGTACATTGCGTGGACATTTTTGACTTGCTGTGACCTGAAGACCACTCAACAACAGGTCACCCAATCAGGCAAGAAGAACAAACCACCTCTTCAGTGGGTTGTCCCGCGACCAAGCGACCCTGCACAATATACTCTGGGCACAGTAGGTAGCAGAGTAAAGGAAATGTTGCTGCAGCTCCAGGTAAGTGCCGACTAACACAAATGGTCATGTTTAAGGTTTTCTTAAATGGATCAAGATATTAATACCCAGGAGAATCATATTTTGTGCAGAGCTTAAGCTCAAGTAGTAATGATCCAGTCCTGTGACGAATGGAATGTCAGTGTATTGGCTGATATTGCCATTATCGCTAGTGTCTAATGGTATTGGAGATATTAACTGCAATATTTATTGCACAGCCCACAGCCTCCCATGGAAGAAGGAACAATGATTCTCTTGTTTAAAAATGTACCTATTAATTTTTGTCATTTGTGAAAATAACTTAAGGTTACATATACAGTAGTCTACTACTATGTACCAGTAATGTTTTATAAGCAGATGTAATATGTAAACACTTGTAACATCAGCCAACCAAGCTATAATCTGAAAATATACACAAACTATCACACTCTAGGGCCTATTTCATTTGAAAATAAGTGACTACAGTATTATGACATTAGTAATTTTTATTTTCAGCAAGCATAGTTTTTGAAAAACCCGAAAGTACGTGTTTTTAGTGCAGTACATCACATAATGGCAGTTATAAGAATTATTGTACCACATGTAAACATGAATGCATACTTGTGGCATACTTCATTCTTAATTAGTGACATATTTTTCCAATAAGTTTACATACACATATTTTGCATACTGGCAGCCTTTTCAGAACTAGTTTGAAATACTAGTTTGTAAATGCATCTGACTAGTAGGTGACAAATTTAATTCTCTGAAGAAAAAATTTTGTTTTTCATTTATGTCTTCATTTAGAGCAATTGATTGCTCACATTTTCAACTCGGGTGGTAAGATTCAACAGCACTGAAAGAGACGTTCAACTGCATTGCCTGTTATAAATTACAGTGAAACCTCGTTTATTCGAAGTGCTCGGGACCAAAATTTTGTACTTTCAATTATCGAATTTTAAAGAAAAAAAGAAGTGATTTTTTGCTAAGGTGTAAAGCACCCTCGGTGTTTCTACATCCATTTTTACGGCAGTTTTCGAGGACTGTTATGCACTTGAATTGAAAGGGGGAATACTAGTAGTTTCAAATATTTGGACCAAAAAGTTTGTTGCATTTTTCTTGGTCGTTACACACTGCATTTTTCTTGGCGAGAACTGTACTACAAGTAGCGCGCATTACGTCTACTAGGCTGTCGGCAACTCTGCGCTTCCCTTTTCCTTGTTCCAGCGCTCGATGTCTGCAACCCATTGCCTTTGCCACAGTATGTGATTGTGTTATTACTGCCATATTTGCAGGTATATAGAACGACCCCGCACATAAGACGAGTCATAGTTTTGAAGGTACAACATCTTGAAAAATAGTAAATTATTAGTTTTGAAATTCCCGGCCGAAAAATTTTTTTTTTCCCTTTGTTAGAAACATGAATATTTTGTTAAAATATGTTTAATGCATTTATTACCAATATATAAATATCATAGAAGACACATAAACCAATAACATTGGGCACTACTGCCCTCCGGGCGCCCAAGAGCCAAGGAAATGCACAGCAGCGGTAACACATGGCCGGCAAAATCATCACTTGCCAGCCGCACGCCACATGCCTCCGCCGGGCTGCAGCATCTGCTAGCATAGTCATTGCATTCCTGTGCGCTGTTGTCACCAGCCAGTTAACACTGGACACGTATGTGGTATGGTACCTAGATCCTAGTTTTTTCAGTCCGGGAGTTTTGTGCTGGCAAGAAAAAGGAGGCAAGCAGTATCTCGAGCCTCGTTTTCTCTGCCCGAGAGTAATGTGCTGGCGAGACAAAAGATCTAGGCATGCGCTCCAGTTGTATTGATCGCCAAACGATGCATGCTTCGCTGTGAGGTAAAAGAAAATACAGTAGAACCTCGATCTAACGACACTCGACGGTTCCCGAGAATTGTGTCGTTAGATCGATGATGTCGTTAGATCCGACACATCCAATTTTGACCCTCAAAAAATAAAAAATTAATTTTAAATTGCTTTTTTTTAAGTTGTCTAACTGTCGCTGGCATATACCAAAATAGTTCTTTAAATTATTTTTTGATTTAGTTTAATAGGCAGATGTCTCCTGAATAAAATGATACCATATATGTCTATATGTATCCTCTCCATGTGCCCAAAATGTTAAAAACTGTGAGCGGCGCGAAGCTTTACCGAGCCAACTAATTAATTAGGCTACGTAGTGCGTGACGTGAAGTGGGCGCTACAGTGAGACGTTGCTCGGCCTGACTGTAATGTTTCTTAATTTTATCTGACTATGACTTCACAAAATATAAATATTATTTAACAAGTTGAAGTCTTTTGAATAGAAATATATATGCTCCAATGCTGAGAATTATCTCAAACCACCACAGAAAACGTAAACATTGCGAGGCCACGCGAGGTGAGCGTCGTAGCCCTACTAAATGTCATTTTTTGCAAAAGTCATAAAGTTTATTAACAAAATGAAAATATTATTTAACAATTTGAAGTCTCCTGAATAGAAATATACATGACCCAAT
>PNEQ01004552.1:0-19677 GCA_003012365.1 Medauroidea extradentata | reverse complement strand
GGAGTGGGTGAAGGGAAGAGAGGAGGGAGCGTTAGTCACCGCGCCTGTATAGATGCTTCGGTGTAGCGCGTGCGGCATACCTCACCAGGCGAGCGCTTTAAGTGTGTTCCAGGCACAGTTTTTAACATTTCTTTACCAATTTTTTTTTCTTTTACAGCTGAAGCTTACAAAGTGACAGTAACTGCACAACCTCTAGTATGTTATTATTGTATGTGTACGAAAATATTTTTAAATAACGTCTAATTGCAACTTATTGCATTTTGGCTAACAATTTCCCCAATTTTTAAAATTAAAATTTTTAATTTTGACCGTCACCGAGAATCGTGTCGTTAGATCGGTGTTGTCGTTAGATCCGGTGTCGTTAGATCGAGGCTCTACTGTAGTTTTGATTTGTGACAAAAAACGCAACTCCTCGAAACATCATACAACTCCACAGCTTACAGCTTAACTTTCAAACTATTTTAGGTTACCAAAAATTCTCTCACCTTCATATAAGACAAGTATCAACTTTTGAAGGCCAAAAACAAAAAAATTAGTCATCTTATACGCCGGCAAATATGGTAATTTATAAATGCGTGGTTTTAGATCTCTAAGAGGAGGAAGAATTTTACATACATCTTGAAGAATTTTTAACCCGAAATGGTAAGTTTGACCACCGTACATTCCAAAAAATTTGTAAATACGTCATGCCGAGTCATTTTTTACAAGTGCAAAGTAATTTTCCAGTAGCTTTTCGAAGGAATCAGGCATTGTTTCAGTGAAATTATTTTAATAAACAAAGTAACACACTCAAAATGGTAATTATGACCAACCTTCGTCCCAAATGAAAATTTGTAAACTTGGTCATTGAGTCATTTTCACAAGTGCTAAGTTATTTTTCCATTAGTTTTTCGAATGAAAAATCAGACGTGTTAGTTAAATATTATTTTAATCAATAAGATGTTTAGTGATGAATGGCGACAGGCAGTGCAGAATGTTGAATGGCATCAGCGCAGTGCACACAGTGTGGCAACGTAGCTCAGGAGGCAGCAGACACTGCGACCTTGACTGCTATCTATTCTCTCACACACACACACGAGTTAGACGACACCAGCGGAACACGGGAAACAAATATGTGCTTTTTTGCCTGCTATTCTGCTGGCCATATTCTCGTAGAAGCTACATTGTTTACTGGTGACTCATGCTTGAGTCAGTGAAGGGCGGGAGGGAAGTGTAAGAGAACAAGGAGGCACTTGCAGTATGACACAACTCTGGTATCTGCTGCTTGGTATGTGGAGACAAGCATCTAAAGGGAGGAAGGCACAACGAGCCGAGCCATCATGTGTCTGCACATGCGCTACCCGGCAAACGTTTCACACATGATAGAAGTACAGTAAACCCCCGATCTAACAAAATCGGATCTAACGACATCGGCGATCTAACGACATAATTTCCAGGAACCGTAGAAAAATTAATATTTTAAAAATTATGAAAGCTAAGCAAAGTGAAATAGATCGCAGTAAAATGTTAATTAAAAATAATTATGTGTACATTTACCAATAACATAATGCAGTTATCATAAATTAGTAATATGCAGCTATGAAACATAAAAAAAACTGTTTAAAAATGCTAGAAACTTTGGCTGGAATATAGTTAAAGCGCACGTCAGGTGAGTAGGCCGCCCGCGCAACACCGACTTGTGTGAGACGTGACGATTAACGCTGCCTTATCTCCTCCTGCTCTCCCTCACTGCTCCGTCCTGCCAGAACTTACCTCTCACACTCCTCCACGTGTCCTTATCTCAGCTATGCAGTTCGATACGCGATGTGGCATAGCAATGGTAATTTACAACCTTTTTTTAGGAACCGTGAAAAATTCAGGTCAAAAAATTGAAAATTTAAGGAAAATTGTCTGTGTTGCAATTTCCTTTGTGAGTGCTGTGCTGTAAGAAACACGCCGCTAAACATAGATACAATCCCTCCTGACTGTCACGCCAGCCAATAAACATTCACCCTGCCCCCTTCCCCTCTAACAAGCGAGATTGTGCTTGTGTGCGCGCGCATGAACTGCCGATGTCTGATAGTCACGTGCAACTCTTGTCTCGCCACAAAGCAGAGCCACATG
This sequence comes from Medauroidea extradentata, assembly GCA_003012365.1. Lineage (NCBI taxonomy): Eukaryota > Metazoa > Arthropoda > Insecta > Phasmatodea > Phasmatidae > Medauroidea > Medauroidea extradentata. The sequence continues at coordinate 17,574 of PNEQ01004552.1, read as the reverse complement.
TTTGTTTTTCCTCTCCCACTCGGCGACTCTCTCTCCCATGTCTCCGTGTCTTGTGATAGCCCAGGGGGATGGGGGTTGAAGAGACACGTTTGATATCGCCCTCATTACAGCACGGCAAAAAAAAAAAAAAATCCCAGAGTTATTTCATCTTTTTTTCTCTAGCTGCAGCTCGGTTTCACCTTGACAACTTCCGCTGTATTGTTGATCACTCGTAATGTGGCTATGAAAGCGCTGCGGAGTTAAAAACGGCCTTCGACGCAAACACAACAGTCCCGTCGCCGTGTGCGGCATGTGGGCTGATAAGGTTTTTGTTTTATGCTCGCTCGACAGTGGAGCAATAAGAGTGACTGCAGCCATCGCGCCGAGAGCCATTTCATCTTTATTCGCAGCAGAGAGCATTAAACTGGTGCGTTGTGCATAGTTTCGTGATTTTTCCAATAGGCCTCCTACTTTTAGCGACGAGTCGTCATTTTATACGTGACAGCACCTTGAAAATTCAATTTTTTTCCCTTTTGTGTGGCTCTAAATTTGCGTTCTTAATAGGTGTTCTGAGTTTTTAAAAAATACAGATTTTTTTGTAAATGTTTCTTCTTTAATACACCATTTTATTAGTATCGCGTAAATGCTTATAATGACGACAGGCTGTAAGAGTTCTTGCGCAAAAAAAAAAAAGACTCAATGGCTGTACTGAAAGGTTTATCACAAGAAACGCGAAGAAATTAGTACGCTATTATTTATACAAGCAAAAGAGGCTGCAATAAATACTGTTTTGTACGTAACTATTGTATCAAGTTACGGGAGGGCCGCCATACAGTGGGAAAATTAACGTAACATGGAGGACTATAAAAGAATGTCAAACAATGTGGGCAGTCAGATCTTGATTTACTTTTTTATGCTGCTACTTCTGGCTGATCCTTCTTTTTTATCTCTGTGCTAGAAGCTGGCACCAGGCACCCTTCTATCACATAAAAGTTTTCGTCTGGCTGGCGACAGCCAATGTGCCTGGACGTGTGAGAGATAAGAAATGATCATTGGAGATAAGCTAGGGAGGTTGCGAGCGGAAGTAGTCAAGGTCAACCGGTACAGTCTCATGCAATACAAACGCCGCACGTGACCACACGCATCTCCACATTGAAAAACACCTTATGTCTGTATGTCACAGCGAAGGGGCAGCAGCCAACTGCTAGCCTGATAGTTACTCTACCCTCCTACAAAGTTACAAGGGTATAAAAATAATTTTCCTCGTATACATGAATAATAACGGTACTGTAATTGACAATCCTTCTGGGTCACTGTACATTATGTGAAAACATTTTGACACTACTAATTTTAAAATTTAATTTTATGTATGTAAATTGCACCATAGAACACATAATTTACAGCTTTATTCTTACACAAATTGTCATATTATAAAGCAATAAAATTTTAATCATGTTCTACAGTGTTACCGTATTTACTCGCGTAATCGCCACATATTTTTCATCAAATTTTAGGCCCAAAAAATGGGGTGCGGCCTTAATAAGGTGTTATCAAGAAAATTACCTTCTAAATTTTTTTGGTGTAGAATATAACAAATGTACATTTTTTTCTATATTTACTCGATCATAACGTGACCATTTCTTCTAAAATAAAGAAAAATATTTTGTCAGTATATAGTAAACATGGAAAAATTAAGACTACAAAATCTTGTTAATCCATTCATGTGTGTCACTCAATGAAAATCATTTAAAATTATCCCGCATTAGACGTTTACATTTTACGGTCCATTATATGTACGTTATTATTTCCCGTGAAGTAGTTTATAAACAAATCTGATTCACGCTAAAAACGTTACAACTCTCCAGGCGTCCTTACGTTATCAACAGAGCTTCGTCAACCAGCGAGCGGGACTCATTGTGTACGGCTAAGGCATGGATGTTGTGTTGTTCTTTCATCACCCACATCGGCTCTTGAAAACATCGTTGTTAAAGGGGCGTAAAACCCTCTCACTAATTTTTCTACATCGCAATGTGAAGCAATTTTTTTTTTTAAATTTTTCTATTTAATGTCCAGGACAATTTGTTTTGCAACCATGAATTCATTGTACATACCAGAACAAAATAATTTTCCGTTTATGTGTCGTTGTAACCCGTATTTACCGTCATTTCACAAGCACCACACTGAAATGTTTATTTACGACACACGTGCGTGCCTGGCTCGCAGGATGAAGAGGGAGGAAAGATAAAGAAGTGAGAGGTCGGCCTGCTGCGTTGCATCTTTACTTGCGCGTCGCGCACCTTGCTAGCAACATTTTACCACACGGAACTTGCCAGATATTTACTGTGGGAATATTAAAGGCTAAGTAGCGATGGACAACTACGTTATAAAGTTTAATACTGTTCTAAAATATAATGTGATGAATTTTAATCCAGCAGAAATTATTTTTAATGTCTTTTAACCAAGAAGTAATTAATTAAAAATTATTAATTTTTTTTTTAATTTTGTTTGATATTATATATATATATATGTATGTGTGTATATATATATATATATATATATATAGAGAGAGAGAGAGAGAGAGAGAAAGAGAGAGAGCAAGAGAGCGAGAGAGAGAGAGAGAGAAATTTATTCTATGCAGTTGTGGTCATGAAGTTTTGGCGAGTAAAGCCACACTGAAGTCTATTGTCCAATGTTGGTTGGTAATCATCTGGCCGGTGCACTGATTACCAATCACTGATGGACAATGGACGTTGGTGTGTTTTCTCTTGCTGCCTTATGAAGCCAGCCTAGTTGCTGTAAAGTCATGACCTTGTGTCCTTGGAAGAATTGTTCCACTTAATGTACGTGTTTTCTGCCAAATAGTATTGTCCTACAAGTAATTGTACATCGTATATTTTGTTTAAAAAAATTTACCTATTTAAATTTTGTAAATTGTTACTGGTAAGAACTTTTGAAGTTGGCAGTTATGTACCTGTTCAATTCTTGAGATGAAATACACTGTGAACTTAATTTGCTTTAGGTCTTGAAATCATGTGCTGTATGTGGCTTAAAATTTTAGAAGTACAGCAGAGTAATGGTTCATCAAACCCAAACTTTATGAAATTTGTGGGAAGTAAAGAAAATGTACGTAATTTACTCTAAAAATCTTTGTGAAATCAGCAATATTTCACTAGAGAGCATATAAGGTATAAAAGCATGTGTTTCTTCAGGTGCGGTTTATCTACAATTTTTGTTTTAATTATCAACTAGGTTCATGCATGCAAGTAACATACATAATAGCGAGTGTACTAGATAATAAAAGGTATGTGTAAAATTCATGTTTTAGTAAGATATGGTATTAGTTCCCTGCAAGAATATAGTACAGTACATAGTTGTAAATGGGACAATAGCACTTAGTCAATTGAGCAATGTTCATAATTATAGTAAAGTATATTACAGTATTCCTTCTGGGATGTGGAGTGATAATAGGTGGCATCAGCTACAGATGTGTTATGCGCACATTATTAATCTTGTAATAAAAATGTTCTAATATGTCTGCAAAGTCATAGAAAGTCATAGATCTGCTTTATGTTGTCAAATATATTTGAGTCAAAATTATGGTGTGTTAAGAAGACATTGCTAAGTCAAATGTTTAGTGTGCATTGTATTGATTGCAACTTTCATGTGCTTACAGATGAGTGTCAGGGGCCTAAGGAGCAATGATAACGTTCAGTCATTTCAAGTGACTGCATTTAACAACACTTGGTCAAACCAACGCAAGAAACGCCGGGCGGCTTTGCTCAAAGATAATATGAACATAGATAACCCAGCTTCTACCACAATTCGTGAGAATAGACAGCCGTCCTATGAACATTCCGATGGTGTAGACGTTACTGATGTGAGGTGCAGTGCAGAAAGTGCTAATGTGACATCCACCAACAATGTTGAGGATGAGGGCAAAGCCCTCAGTGAGAAAGTTGCATCAAGCTGTGTTTCTGAAAGTAATGGACCATCTGTTTCCCAAGAAACATCTGCAAAATATCCAGATATTAATCCTGGGAAGACAACTGAGGAGCATAGCATTAGCAATACTAAGAGGAAGTTTGAAGATGTGATTATCTTAAGTAAGAAACTGAAAACTGATAACCTAGGCTGCCTTCTGAGGGTAGGTGTGCTAGTGATAAAAAAGGATGATGATATCCACCTTGAGATGGCCTTTGTTGAGGGCACTGGGGGGCGAGAATCTTTGCATCAGGTCATGCAATACTTCAAAAATAATTTCAAACTGTAAATAAATAGTAGTACATGTTTGGTCATACTGTATTTTTGTTACTGTTTGATTCCTAAAGGTGGTGGTAATCATGTGTAACTTCATTGAGCATAATTTTCCAGGGATCAGTCGTTTCTTAACTTACGGTAGTTAATACAGAATTGTACATAGTTTCTACAGGAATGTACACAAAGGCAATAATGTAATGAGACCAAATAGATTCCTACAGTATTTTAGAAAAGTCATGGAAATTGTGGGTTTTTTTTTTTTTTTTTTTTTCCCCCAAGGGTTTTGTAAAGCTTTCCAAGCAGTTAATTGTGACGCTAACATTTGTGATATGATTCAAATCCTTTGGCTGATGCTGATTAATGCACTAGACTCTAGATTTAATGAAGGTAGCAATTTTACGAATACACTCGGAGGAACCCTCAGATTACAAAATCATATGAAAAAATATTACATTGAAAATGGTTTTGAAATATATTATCTAATTCAGGGTGGTAAAATATGAGTTGTATAGTTGCAGTTATTACTTGGCAAGTCATAATATTAAAAACAAAACAAAAATTGTGAAAATCTGTTTAAAAATACAGCTGTAAGGGTTTGAAAATGGTGCACCACCTGTGCCAAGCCAGCTTACTCCTACTGCCACAACTTTATTGTACTGTATTAGGGCCTAAATTGAGGCCATACTAGTCACATTGTTCCGGCGCATGTCCATATGCTAATTCAACGATAGTAAGGCCTTCTTCTAGGCTGTTTATCCACATCATCACTACGTGTCTCCCCCCCATTTCTCTCTCTCCCTCCCTCCCTGTCCCCCCCTCCCCCTGCACCAACGTTCCCTACAGTTCACATTCTTACACAATCTCTGTCGTTAGTATATCCTCTGTGTATAATGCGCCCTCGTGTATAGTGTGCACTACGATTTTTGCAACAAGTTCCAGGGAAAAAATTTAAGTGCCTTGCTAGCATGTAAAAAAATCATGGAAGTAAGAGACTGTGCAACAGCTTGAGGGATGCTACGATGGAACGGCCAGGGGGAAGGGGGGAAAGAAACGTGGCTAACAAAGAAAAGAGAGAAGAAAGATGACTCACACTTGCTAGAGTGTGACGGGCGGAGAGAATGATGGAAACCAAAGGGGGGGGGGGGCATTGTGGCTTGTCTCTCCAATGTCCACAGCTATCCATAAATAGCTTGCCAAGGTCGCTTGCAGCCTGCCTGCAGCCAACTCACTGTGAGTAAGCGCGCTTGGAAAACACTCACCCCTCTCCCCTCTTACTGTGCTGTGCCCTGTCTGCTGCTTCCAGCATGTCCCCCTTCCCTTTCAAAAAAGCAAGACTTAGGACTGCAGCAGGGGGTGGCTACAAGCAGAGGGCAACAACCAACACCCTGCCTTACCTTGCCTTCCGTCTCCTAGAGGAAAAAAAAAAGAACAGTGTCTCCCTCTTTCTTCCCTTCTTTCCCAATGGAAAGATGGTTATCACAAGACGTCAAAATTAACTTTCCGTATTGCTTCCGCCCGCCACCCACAAACTTTCCTGCCACGCCAAACACAAAAAAATAGGGATTTAGCATGGAGTTACAGCAGAAAAGTGGGTGGAGGAAGTAGAGAAAAAGAAAAGGAAGAAGAGTAATGATGGAATCAGGCCATTATAACATTCTCTCTCTCTCTTTCACTCTCTCTCTGCCTCCTACTCTTGATACACGCTAGTTTACGACAACTCAACCTTCTCCTCCCCCCCCCCCGCTGCCGCCTTTCTCCTGACATCCTTTTTTCAACTTTTATTTTTCTATTTTCTGTGTATAGTCCTGAATTTTTATCAGTTATTTTGGAATAAAAGTGCGCACTATGCAAGAGTGAATACGGTAGTACAAAATTATTTTTTTTCCCCTTCTTGTTTTAACACTGTACATAGTTCAAACAATTAATTTGATGTACAATTTGTTTGATCAGTGTGTTTCACAAAATGTATATCTCACTTCACTAGAAACAACAATCATGCTTTCGGCCATACCTAGAGAAACTTTATCGCAGTCATGGCTTCGTCAATTTATAGAAATTAATTTGATGTTCGTGTATTGTGTACTCCCGAAACTCTTAATATATTTTTTGCGCAACATACTGGCTGTGATAGCGATTCCTTGCAACCACGTACAAATGTAAAGTTTAATGATTTTAGGCAAAGGCGTCGCAAATTGGCATTTTTGTTTAATTAAACATTGGTATCTTTGATAAAAGAGGGTATAGGTCGCTGACTGTCAGGTGTCAACTGTAAAAGACAGTGCTCCTGGTGGATGCTGTACCTTACACTGCTGTGACATCACATGCTGTCTAGTCACCCACCTACTAACAATTGGTTTGTTTACATTACTACTGCATGACTATGACGTCACTGCATGCATTGATGGCTCTTATAGGGGTTGAATGCACATAGCGAGTGTGTTGTAAACATTTACTGGTTGCGAAATGTTTACAAACAATTTGTGTGCTGGACATTCTACATAAATCATGGATGTTCATAATAATCACTTGAGGAAAACTAGGCCATAAGCAGACCACATAAAAAATAAATAAACAAATGTTACATGATGAAAGAAATTAACCTTATTATGACACTTTAAAATAGTAAAAGCCCAGAGTATGAAATTTTGAATAAATAAGACTAAGGGCCTTTGTTACCACTCCGGATAAAGTTCTGGATAAAACATGTCTAGAAGATAGTCCAGAATAATGTACCTATTGTGACCCTTCTAATATAGCTTATCTGAGCGATTATCCACTGAATAAGCTGTCATCTACTAGGACCTGCGGATAGGTACTTATCCAGAAGTTAAACGTGTAAGTGGAAGAAAAATGGCGTCACATATGTTTGTTAATCATGAAGTTGAGGTTAGGATTCAAAATCACAAAATGGAGACCTACTATTGAGAGTTTTGGTGACTGCAGAAAACGTAATATAAATTCTGAGATTATTAGTGATTTATTCAGCTTAAATTTTTTGTTATGATTTATTTTGGTTTCGAACCAATTATTAATACTTCACTTCCTTGAACTTAGTGATGGTAAAAAAGAAACTATTTACATATACGGAAAAAAAGTATCGCCATATTGCTTACAAAGAATTTGCTATTCTTTTAAGTGATATAGCTACATGTGTGACGTGTCTCGCAGAATGAAGATGAAATTACTTTGCCGTCGTTGACCTAGAATCCTGTTCACGGCACCAGAAATGTGACGTGGCGAGGAAACTAAGTTGTATTAGTATTGAATTGATTTAGTAGATGTTCATGGCACGTGAACAAGTGGTAGTATTTCAAATAAAGGCTGCTGAAAATTTTCATGTGGTTTGTTTATTCTCCCGATTTTCAAATTCAACAAAAGCTAGATTATACCAAAGTTACCGATCGGCACATACATTTGGAACAAAGTAATTTACTGCCTAACTTGCGGCTACACTCTCCAGGGAGAACACACGTCCTGCTATTGTTACCCAACTCAAAACAAGGGTAAAACATGATTAAAAATAAGTTTTCAAAATTAAGTCCAAAAAGTTTCAACATCACTCCACTCCCGGTCCTTCACTGCTGCTTCGTCCTCCATCCCGAAACGCCCTTTTCGGTACTTCCCACACAAAGGCAAAATCCGCCCCTCGACAAACGTGACCTACACGCCGCGAGTCTGAGTAGTAAGACCTCACTGACGCCAACTACCGTTGGTTCTCCCTGCTAGTACGCCTAGCGGCCACCCACTGAACCAACACTTACAACTAACTAAAATAAACTAAATTAAATAGTACACTAGATAACAAAGTACAAATAATCGCAATGCTAATAACGTATTGTCCAATCACATATTTGTTTCTTTAAATAACATCCAATTCAATAAACTTAGCATAAAAATATTTAAAAGAAAGTAGTTCATTGGCTGCCGCCATCTTGTGCGCGGGAATAGCACTGTCTCTCTCTTACTCATTCCCGCGCAGCGGCCAAGTCGTAACGGAAAACTACTAGGTCTAAAAATAAATCTGGAAATACACCTGGCCGTTGTTTAAGCTACCCAACAACACACCCAGCCCTGAATTACAATACAATAACAGTTAAGCTGCAAATGATATTATTAAATTTAAATTAGAACACAAAGTTGCCTCGGCCTAAACAAACCAAATTAAATGCATATAAAATTTACAATTTCAAACCTGATACAGATAAAATGCCAAAAAATACCCTACCAAACTCCTGTCAACATTACCTCAAAACAATTCAATACATAATAGCAAAATTCAGTAAGTCAAACATAAGGAAATAATAAAAATAAACAGGAAACAATAAAGGTCTAAGTGGTGGGTGTACCGCCTCACACATGTTTGTTGTATGTTCGGGAATTTAATAAAATATTTTGTAAATATTTGTAATTTGTTACACCTATACAAATTGTGAAGTGTTCAGCCACTTTCCCGTCGTGTTTAAATCTTTTTTCTTATTTAAATTTAAATCTTTAATAACAGGCTATATGCCGTTTTCAGTAGTAGTTTGTCAGGTGTTCTGGATGATACAACAGGATTCAGTTACTTAGTAATTGGGAACAGGAGTAATTTGACTTCATTTTTCAAAATTTAATATAAAATACAGTTGGAAATTTTAAAGTAAAGTCGTTATTTTCCTGACTTGTTTTGGTTTAAAATTTATCACAGTAAAATTTTAATTAATTTTGTTAATATAACTTTTCTTGTATTTTTCTTAATTTTTCAGTTTTTGCAGTTTTAGTATCTTATTAAATTTTTCCTGGTGAAGTGAGCAACTTCTTGTGTTGCAAGCTTCTCCAGGTTGTAGGATTTCTAGTGCCAACCTTGTGGTTGATTGCCTGCTTCATGGAATTTCTTCATGACGTAGGTTGGTGACGCACGTTGGTCAGCCATTGCAGGGTGTTGCTTAGGGTATTGTGCCGCGAAAGTACAGTAAACCCTCTATCTAACGAGACCACACGGTGCCAGATAATTATGTCATTAGATCGCCGATGTTGTTAGTCCGGAAGTAATTAATTTTGACATCCCCAACACTAAAAAAAATAAATAAAGTGTTTTTTTTTTTTTCGTATAGTTAATATAGACCTATTACAGACTTAAAATAAACACTTTTTCTTGAAATTATATTTTAGTATAGCGAAAAGGTGTCTTCCAAATAAAATGGTGCTCTATAACTCCCTATGTGCCGTGACACCTGCGTCCGCAAGGCGCGCTAGGTCTGGTTGTGTAGGATGGGGGAGGGGAGAGCGGCTGACTGGCTTTAGCTTGTCTCCCTCAACTCGTGCGCGTGTGATTCAACCTGCTTGCCTGGCGCAAACTCACTAACAACAGAACGACTCATACTGCAATGATTGTAAACATTTCAGCAAAGCGATTGAGTATTTTTTTTTTTTTTGTAATTACGCATGAACTGTTAGTAGGGACCTCTATTAGGTTTTGGCCCAACTGGGAGCAAAACCAGCCTAACCCGCATTTGGTTAACTTGGGCCCCCCTCCCCCGGGTGGTGCTAAGGCTCTGATTGGCCTAGAGAGTCATTAGGAGGGCGTGGTCTTGGCTGGAATTGGTTGTTAGGGTCTTTCGGTACGAATAGCACCTGAGTGCCATGAGGGCTGTGATTGGCTGAGAGTCTAAGCCCCGCCCCTGGAGGGGGGAGGGGAAGTGAGGGGAATGGACACTTTTGGTACAAGTTGTGCCTAAGCGCCATGAAGAGGAATTGTATATCTCTCCCCTGCACCCTACCCTTATAGCATACCACTTTGTAGCCTCTCCTGTCCTTATAGCATACCCCCATCCTTATAGCATACCATTAAAGGAATACCCCCGTAAGCCTCTCCTCTTTATAACATACACCTGCCTGTCCTACCCCTGTAGCCTCTCCTGTCCTTATAGCATTCCATTAAAGGAATATCCCCTGTAGCCTCTCCTGTGCTTATAGCATAGCCCTGTCTTATAGAATACCCCTGCATTAAGGCATAACCCCTGTAGCTTTTCCTGTCCTTATAACATACCCTTATAACATACACCCACCCTTATAGCATATCCCCCTGTAGCCTCTCTCCTGTCTTACCCCTCCCTACCTTATGACATTCCCCTTCCATCCGTATAACATGTCCTTGTACCGCCCCTCCATCCTTGCACCCCCACCCATTACCTTGTAGCATACCTCCTTCAGCCTATCCTTATGACATACCTCATCCAGCCTATCCCCTCTACATTAAAGCATAGTCCACCCCTCTGCCTCTGAAGCCTATACTTGATACTACACAGGTTTTAGCGTACCCTCTCCTGCCTACCCCTCTCTCCACTCCCCTGCAGGCTCACCTCTAGAGACATCCTCTCCTCTCGACTTCCGAAGTTTGACTGAGGGTGGCTGGAGGAAACACCAGCATAAACTGGTACTCCCCACCCTACTCCAATCAACAGTATATAAGTTGTGGTTCAAGTATTTAGTTTGCAAGATGTCACTGCCGCGGTGATGCGGTAGATGTGCACAGCATAACAAGGTAGGCGTGAACTTTAAATGTGTACCAGCAAAAGTTTTTTTTATCATTACATGGTTTTTCTTTTTTTTTTAATCCATAGCTGCGTTCCACTGTTTAATAACTGCAGTATGTCATTATTTTTTTTAGAATGAACATTATTTTTTTTACCACATAATTTAAATGACAAAGAACAATTAAATAATAACACACACATTTCACTTCAAAACTAACATTTATGTTCTCAATGCACCAGTACTCTTAAAAACAGATACACTCACAACCATTTTTTTTCTATAGTCCAGCACAATGTAGTACTCCATTAGGCATGTACTTGCAGCTCAACATTTTGACGCGCACACAGTTTTTTTGTGTGTGTGTGTGTCTCTGTGTGTGGGTAACACCAAACACACATATCAGTGTACAACACTACACAGATCAGAGGTCATAGATTCCCCCTAGTAGGAGATGTGCGATCCAGCACCACACCAAGCATGGATGCTCCTGTGTAAGTCAGGCGAACTGTAGAGTAGGCACAGAAGGCAAGCAGCCGCAGTGTAGAGATACAGGCATCTCTCTCGTTCACCTCCAGAACGTCAGGCTGGACGAGCAGGCATTAGGTAACCACACAGTTCATCAGGCAGCCACGTCGGCAGGTGGACAGCCAGTCAGACACAAGTAAAGTCTCTATTTTTTGGTTCATAACTTTAACCGTGCAGAGGAACGCAAAAATGACCCCACGGCAAAGTCGTGATACCGACTGTGTTGATGTAACGCTTATCATCAGCTGCAGACCACGCTACTTTGGGACAACGCTACTTTGGATACACATTCCGTATAGATAGGGGCAGGAAAATTTCGCGGATTCAATTACCTACATCTTAGAATCAACTATCCTATGCACACTCAAGCCCCGATCATTAGTCAACTAGCTGCTACTCAGTGGAACAGCGGACAATGAACGAACAGACGGGGCTTGAATATGCATACAGGACAATGAATTCTAGCATGCGGGTCATTGAATCCGCAAAATTTTCCGGCCACTACGTATAGACAACGTGACCGTGCGACCGTAAATTATATTGGGTGCCCCAGACCCGTGAATTTCGCATTAAGCATTCCAAATAATCACTAAACATGAGTGTGTTCAGCACATTACCCTTTACACCTTTAGCTTTACATGTACATATTTCCGTCCTGTAGGGTGTAAGCGTAAAGTTTAGGGGAGCAAACCTACGAAGGCGATGATGATGTTGCCACCACACTCATCCTACATAATGACTGAAACACCCTTGTTTATGCAAGGAAAACCTTGACAATTATCTGACACATAGTTGGAAGTGTTAAAACTTGTGGCCAAATAAGGAGCTATGTGAGTGTACACATCGTGACAGTGTACCTCGTAAATCAAACTGTCGGTATCGCAATACAGCAGGTATAAGGAGGGCGAAGGAAACATTTGTCGCATGAAGTTATAATGGAAATTGTGCAAGTACAATTTGGAAAGGTCGAGAAATGCAACACCAGTGTACAATGGTTTGTTGAAGGTAATGTTGAGCTTCTCCATCTTGATTAAAACCAGCTCCTCGGCGAGGATTTTTCGCTCTTTGAACGTCGGACGGCCAATCAGCTTTGCCGCACCATATATTGTGTCGTACCGCGAAACGACACGAATATCACGTTCCCGGCGAACATTTTGAAGGCACTTGCCATAAACAGAATTGCACATTAATTTAAAAAAACGATTTCTCAAACGCATTCGCCGTCTGAGCATGCTTGTCTAGGTTAAACCTAATGTAAGGCGCCATCCATGCACTCTGATCAAAACGCAATACGCGGTGAACAAACATACTGCAGAACAGCACTGTACGCCAGGTAGTGCTTCAGTGTTTGCCAGTGTATAATATTATTCTTCCGCGGTTGTAAAGTGTGCAAGAGTTTTTCTGTCGAACCGTTTGGCGGTATGGCATTGATTGGTGCAAGTGGCAGATCAGATAGCACATTGTGACATTCCTCTGGGAACATCAAATCAACCTCTGTGAGAAAGCACGAGTCCCCTTGTGTGTCAATGTTGGCGAAATCCCAATGAGAAAATTCATTTGCCGGAACCCACTGAAAATTAGCAAAAGGAAGCTTCGACGTCATTGTATGACTGTACATACCATTGATGTCAAAGTAGCAGATGTAGGATGACGGGAGGGAAGGGTCGTAGTCCTCATCCATGTAAATTGTTGGCAGTTGCATGCCTCTTACTCACTTGAGTAATACCGTCTCGAACCCCGCGTTCAACAAAAAGATATTTGTCAGGGTCGGTCAGCATCTCCAAGCGCACTTGTGTCTTTGATAAGAGACCGTCCCAGGCTAGAGCAGGAGCTGACATAAAATGTGGGGTCCACACCTTATGCCTCCAAGCAGACCGTCCTGAAATTCTCAAACACGTCTGCTAACAAACATGTATCCACATGTAAATATTGCAAGGTGTACTCCATTAAGATACCACAGTTTAACGCATTCCAGGCAGCCTGAGCGTGCATGTAATCACTCTCGCTCACACCCTCGCATTACATTGTAGAATGTGTTCCTAGGAGGCAGGGAAGTCTCACGTAGGTTTTCCATAGACCGCACATGGTCGTATGGAAATACCCCCTTTGCGCCAAATCAAACTGAATGTCATCTGGAAACAGCGCCCGGGTGAGTTTTAGCTGGTGCGACACTAGATTACCAGCTAAAGAGTCCAGCGATGCTGTCATAAAATTAAAAGAATCTATAAACCTAAGTCGTACTGTGCTCATGCTTCCTTGTGAAGTGTTCCCATAGGGAATATGTTTTGTGATACACTTGTAACTCTCCATAGTGTTCCCAATGCATTTGATTTTGCCTGAGTTTTCCACAACCACCCTGCCGGCAAAAGGAGATGTCGCCGGCCGCCGCCGTGCATTTCCTTGGCTGTTGGGCGCGCGAAGGGCAGTAGTCGCTAATGTTATTCGTTTATGTGTCTATTATGATGTTTAAATGCCGGTAATAAATGCATTGAAAATATTTAAACTAAATTTTTAATGTTTCTGGCAAAGGAAAAAATATTTTTCTGTCGGAAATTTCAAAATTAGTAATTTACTTTTTTTCGAGATTTTATACCTACAAAACCAAGACTCGTCTTATATGCGGGGTCGTCCTATATGCCAACAAATACGGTATAAAAAAATTTATTTTTCGGGGTTATTAGCTGATAAACGTTTTCAAATCACTTTTAGGTTATTATTATTAAAAATTTTTGCTATTTTACAGTTTTATTTTTACTACAGTTTGCATGTGTTTGTTTCTCTCACTTTAGTTCAATACCACTTTCGGCTGGCAAGTGGTAAAATATGTTCGTTTATTGTGTGTGGTTTCGCCAGATGCAGCATAGTGCGCCATACGTCTGATACTGCAAAATTATTGGGTCTGGTACAGTTTCTGTTATGGGAAATAGAACATGTTCTATTAGAAAACCTGGTATGAAATCTCGCTCTGCCAGGTCAAATCTGCTTCTGTTTCTGTGACACCGGCCACTTTAGCAGCTGCTATAGCAGACCTTGCACACAATGTTATGTAATTAGATACCGTGCAATGTCGGCTTAACCCATTACCCCTGTGTACCTCTGCCAAGACGAACGAGGACACGTAAATACCAATGATCATAAAAAATAGGTTTTACATTGTTTAAAGTAAACTTTTCGCATTATGATGACATGCCTCTATTGAGCCTCCTCATGGTACTGCCAGCCACCCTTCCCTTATCTCTACATCATCACAAGACAGCCATTGCAGCGACGCGCAGCCTATCAGCGGCAGCCGTCACAAGCACACGCAGTAACCTAACGAGGTCCGAGTTCTCGCCTAAGTCTACCGCGCAATTGTGTAGGGCAGCCCTCGCCCTTTTCGCCGAGTCTTGTTTAGTGTCAGGTGGCAGGAGGAAACTGTCAACAGGGGAAGCTACCTTGGGTACAGGCTGGGGCTGTGCATTATTTATAATAAACACAGCTCCACCGTAACTCTGTCTGCTTTGCCCTTTTTCACACCTTTTCACCTCTCCAGACTTCAACCCGCAACCTCTTGCCCCCGAGGCCAAAGTATAATCATAGTTAACTCTCTCAGCCCTTCCGGCCTTCCCAGAAATGTCGGGGTTCTTGCGTCATTGGTTAGCTCGCCGGCCTGGGATCGCCGGCGTCTCCAAGCGGCGTCGACCAATCGCAGCGGCAGAGGGCGCCAATACGCCCCTCGCGTCATCCTGCAGCTCACCGACTGGAATAGTCTACGCCTTCCAAGCGGCGGCATCGATCGCATGAGGTAAAGGGTGCCGATACACTGCCCCACATCACCGACAGCAGGTGCCAGGGCGCAGTAGCATTGGCTCCCTGGAAGCCGCGCCTAGAGATTCCCCCGATAATCTCACGAGTCAACCCCCTTAGCACTACACTGTTTTTTTCTTTTTCTCTAGTTAGAATTGGGCCTCGAGGTGGGAAAGTCTCCCTCTCGTTAATCCATTCAAGATAGTATTGCCCCACCTCCTCGACCAGAGGCACATCCTTGAAATCAGACAACTTTAACAACCACAGCACCCGAGACCTCTCCCAGTAAGAGCCCTGTTTACGGAGCCACAAGCACCCTGCTCCCAGGGGCCAAACTAAGACGCCGAAAGGTAACTAAACAGTATTACCCTCCAAGGAGCGTCAATGAGATGCATTGTTGATTATTTCTAACAATTTGAACTTGCAGTAATCTCAAGTGCAAGTAAATAGTACAAATGAAATATTTTTCTTTAATCACATTAATAGCACTAATTTCTTTAGTAATACAATGAGTGATAAATATTGCTGCTGTTAGGTGTCATATTTCGGAACGTTTCTTCATTTTTATTAGCGTTAACATATTTAGAAACGGGGGAAAATAGGAATACTATGTACGTCTAATTTCACAGATATGATTTTGTGAGTGTGAAACGTCATGTGTGAAAATTGGAATAATTAATGATATTTGTACTATTAAATACCATAAAATGCCTACCAAAGTTGAAGTTAAATAACTAGAGTCGTAAAATTTTGATTTCGATAAATGCAGATACTAAGCAGATCCAAAGCTTTTATTGCAAAATATTACTGCAGCGGTGTCTGAGACCACCTTTGATATTATCATAAATGTAGTATGTTTACATGTCATTTTTAAAACAAATTAAGTACTGAACTCGGAGTGAGAACAATACCTGTTTACAAGCTAAGTGCGGATATGATTGACATCGATTTCAGTAAGCTGGGAGAATTTGTTCATTTGGAAAATGTTTAAACTGAAATTAGGTATGTAGGATGAAGTGAAATAAATAAACATAACTTACTTTTTACTTTTCATTCTGTTATATTAATAGGCCTACATTACAAAATGAACTGAACATGGAGACAAGGAAATTACTGTGTTTTTACAATAAAAATTAACTACTGTACTTCTGAGGATCACACATTCCTACAGACGATCTGCAACAAACACGCACTTGCAGTAAAACATAAAATCCGTAGTTTGAAACTGAAATTGCAGTGTGTGCTTGTGTTTACTTTCAATTCGTGTTTAATACGATCCGCGTTCTCATGTTCTTCTACAGTCGATTCAAATCGTTACGATCCCAAATTTTGAAACTCTGATCGGATTGGTCAGATAGATAAAACTTTCTGAACTGCAAGTGTTTTCAAATCAATCTAAATTTTGCATGTAAACGCACTAATAATAACACAAGTTTTAATATAGTTCATGTTTTTGTCTCTGGAAATACAGATTATCAGCGCAGGGGATGAGACTGGGTAGCGAGTGCCTGTTGGCTTGGATCAAGATAGGTAGAGAGGGCTTAGCTACTGTGATGCGTCCTCTGCGTCTGCTGCGTGTTGCTGTGGTCTATTGTTTGTTGTCACTCGGCGTTGGTGTTGAGGTAATGTTGTGGAGTGCGCCGGATAGCTCAGTTTAGTCATTTAAAAGGAGACGGAAACTATGATTATGATATTGCAAATTAAACTCACGTAATAAGGTAACTGATTGTTTATTTTTTGATTTTATCTTTTACATTTTTTTGCTTGCTTCATGAATATCTTACAACTGACGGTTTGGTCAACACACAAATAAACGGGAAAATGGTCAGATGTCCGGCGTTACTATGCCCGAACAAACGAAATAAATACGAACCACTTGTTCGTTGCGACCGAAAGACAAACTGCTCTACAACACCACGAGCACCTCGGGCCAGCGCCCGGCACCAACTGCCCTACAACACCGCTACCTCCTCGGGCCAGCGCCCGGCACCAACTGTGCCCTCATGGCAACGGACATGGTAACAAATAGCGCACCACGGCGGAGTGATACAACAGTATCCAAAATTCAACAAAACCAGTAAAATTACACTTAAACACATAACAAACGATTCCAAAATTTCCGTTTATAGGTTTTACATTGAAATAAAATTGTTTATCCACACAAATAATATAATTGGGGACAAAAAGTGCGCAACAGTGGAACTACTTTCGCTGCGCAATACCCTAAGCAACCCCCTGTGATGGCTGACCTACGTGCGTCAATAACCTACGTCATGGAGAGAATTCTATGAAGCAAGTGATCAACCACAACATCGGCGCCAGAAATCCTACAGCCTGGAGAAGCTTGCAACACCTGAAGTTACTCACTTCACCAGGGAAAATGTAATAATATGCTAAAATTGCCAAAACTCAAAAATTGGTCAAAATACAAGAAAAAGTTATATCAACAAAAATAATTAAAATTTTACTGTGGTCAATTTGAAACCAAACAAGCCAGGAAAATAATCAAAT
>PNEQ01004551.1:0-10454 GCA_003012365.1 Medauroidea extradentata | reverse complement strand
TGTTATACAACCAGAGTGGTGAGGGCTCTACCACAGTTGAATAACAAAAACAAAGCAGAATTAAGACGCTGGGATCTGGCACATCAATACATTACAAAATCCAGACAGCCACCTGGCCTTAACCTCAGATAACAAACCCTTATTTCAAACTTCCCGCCGCACCTTAGTTCGCCCTCTGGCCGCTAGGTGTACTGATTACTAACCACCGCTGGACAATAGACTTCAGTGTGCCTCCACTCACCTGATGAAGCAGATGTAGTATGCGAAACGTTGTGACCGTGCATCCGCGGAGAAATGTGTTCGTCCTATGTGTGTGTGTTTCTATCTGCAAGTACCATCCTGTGAGTACTTGTGCACAACTCTTTCTGTTTTATTTGTAATGAAATTTATAATAAATAAAGAAAGCAAACCAAACTGCAAGACAAAAGTTCCATAATATATTTTCGTACCGATATTGTAGTTGTGTGGAACCGCATGGAACAGTGGATTTGACGCGATGTATCAGGTTTTTGTCTCAAATACTTTTTTTTTTACCAGAATTTTCAGAGGTTTCCGCCAGTGTTGCCAGACCAATGGTTCCTTGACAATGTATTGTGATGTTTTCAAGTTTCCACAGTGGTAAAAAAGTTATTCTCTCGTGTTGTTTCTTGCGTGCTGTTTGCAAAATGCCGTAATTTTAATGAATTTTTAGTTAATAAAGTGGGTTTTAAACAGTTTTGGTGTTTTACCCCAAGAGTTCGTAGTTGAAATTGAAGGCATGGACTTGGCAACGTACGATTCACAGTTCACTTTTGTTCTTAACATGCGGCATGCTGATACATTCATTATTTGTTCGGTTGTTTATTGTTTACTAGCGTGGCACGAATATTTTTTGTATCGTTCGTGCGAGTATTTATATCTTCTGAACATATCTCAAGTCCTTTTATATACATTTAAATTGTATTTTATCTACCGTACCGCGTAATGGCGGAACACGCCGGAACTTTTTCGCTCGTGCAGTGACAAAGGTGTGTTAAAAAGTTACAGCATAACGTGACATGATCTCGTGTGTGTTTTTGAAAAATATCTAGAAATGTATGTTCAATCAGTGTATTTTCCACAACGAAATTAATTTAGGAAAAACAGTCATGGCAAGAAGAAACAGACTGTGTTGGTTAACCTATCGTACTACTATTAAATGAATCGGGAAGTTCCTGTTGATAACTCTGCAAGGTGCAATTCTAGCAATGTTAATTTTTCTTTAAGCAACATGGGCCGGCATTCCGTTATGAGCCACATTGAAGGCAGAAAACCCTAAGTAGGCTGGGAGTTTAAACTGTGAAGGTAGGCCTAGATACTTTTTTTCAAATCTGTACCATGTGAAACAATGTTTCCAGATTAGTGTCACAGCAAAGAAACTTCAGTTACAGTGAGATAAGATAGGCTTCTACATCACATTTGGTCTTGCATCGTATTTTATGGATGAAATGAGTTAAATGCTAGAGGGGAAGAAAGTTGTAGTTTGTTTCGACGAATCATTGAACAAAGTTTTGCAAAAACAACAGATGCACATTAAGTTACAGTATGTTTTTGGGATTCAAAGAGTGATGGTGTAGCGACCAGGTATTACATGTCTGTTTTCAGGCCACTTATTAAATGCTCTTAATTTTGGCATCGAGAGCTTTTCCATCCATAACTTCACAACCACAGCATTTTAAAAGTGGAATGTGAATTTACATAAGTGAAAATTGTCGTATTTGAATATTACTAGGAATTTGTTTCTTTGTAAATAATGAATATATGATAGAATTTCTGCAAGGTGAAGTTTTGTTGATAAGTAGTGTTCTGCTTCACAAAAATAAAAGTAAATATTAAGTATTACTACTCATTGTGTACTGGCCAAACTATTGATTTTAGACATAGTTTGTTATGAAAATTTTTTCTAAACACGGTGTAAGTAGTCCTACGTAATTTTTTTTAGGTTAGGTTTTAAGTTTGGTTACGTTATGTTTGAGTTAAATTAGGTTACAAACATTGAATTAGGTCAGTTTAAGTTTCCTAACCTAAACTAGGCAACATAACAAACAAATTTACGTAGGGCTTTTAGAGACATTAGAAGTAGTCCTACATAAAAAATTTGTTACCTAACAAAAAAGTTTTTTTATGTAGTACTACTTATAACGTCCCTAAAACATTTTTGATAAATAAACTATAAGACTAAAATCAATAGTTGGGCGGTACACAATGAATAGTGATTCTTAATATTTATACAAAAAAAATTTGTTGCGATCGTACAACCTGGTTAATTTTATTGATATTTTGTTGGTGAGTGAAAAACGAGCAGCTGACCTGGAAAGGTCAGGGAAAAGTCAGGGAATTTTTTTTACAGGTTTTGCTAGCCACCCTGTAAGACAGACAATACATCAAAACAAATAGATACTTAGAAGCTACCAATGATTATATTGGTTTATCAAACAGAGCATGCATACACTGAATGCTTCTGTACTTTGCTCACTCACATGATGTAAGTGAAGGATATCACATGCGCACAGCTAACTCACCAGGTGCCCGGTTTTTGTGTTGCGATGCAATAGAAAGCCACTTTTTTTTTGTTGTAATAAATTAACAATAGTTCCGATTTTTTGACCAAATAAAAGAAGATATTTTGCAATTCAGTTTCAGTGTTTTTTGAGGTTTCTGAGAATCTCTTTTTAACATAGTTCATATAATTTTACATAAGATAAATTTTTTAGTGAAAATGTTATTTTTATGTATGTATGTATGTATGTATGTATGTATGTTATGTATGTATGTTATGTATGTATGTTGTATGTATGTATGTATATATATATATATATATATATATATATATATATATATATATATATATATATATATATATATATATATATATATATACATACATACACACATACATAAATACATATGTGTAAGTTGCTCTTGGTATCAATGTGATTTGATTTCCTAATCATGGTTTCATTGTGTTTCACACTTTGCCAGGGCTCTATAGCTTACGTGTCGCAGCTAGCATGGATACGCAATGCGACCTTGAAAGACAATGTTCTGTTTGGGAAACCTCTAAATGCCAGCCATTACAGTAGAGTCATCGATGCATGCGCCTTAAAGAGTGACTTGGAAATTCTTCCTGGTGGTGACCAGATAGAGATTGGAGAAAAGGTGGGTTGCACACTATTAATTATGTTGGTTTAAAGTGCAGTGCATCATTGATTTATGTCATACCACTTTACGTCCTTTCAGATTAACATTGCTAATGTTTAGAGTACCCATGTTTCCATTTATATAGTCAGTGATACTGATTTTAAATACAGTGAACCCTCGATAACTCGGACTAAAAGGGGGGAGAAGCTGTCCGAGTTAAGATTTGTCCGTGTTATCGTGGGGCGTCCGGGGAGGAGGGGTAATCGGTCATTAATAACAAGAAATGTGAGGAAACCAGTATGCTATCATTTCTACAAACAAAAGAAGCGGCAATATATACTGCTTTGTACGTATCAATTTACTGGAGGGGGTAGTGGGGAAATTATCACTGTAACGGGAGAACTATAAAAGAAAGAATGTCAAACAACCTGGGCCGGCAGATTCTTTTTATTTATTTTTTATGCTACTTCTGTCTGATCTTTTTTATCTGTGCTAGAAGCTGGCACCAAGGCACCCTTCTACCACATAATAGTTCTCACCCCCTTCTCTCATCTGGCTGACGACAGTCTGTGCGTGCGTGTGTGTGTGTGAGATAACGTAGGGTGGTGGAGCGTGAGCGGAAGTAGTCAAGGTCAACCGGTCCAGTCTCAACAGCAATAAAAACACAGCACGTGACCACACGCAACTCGCAAGACTTTTGCGTAAAAAATTGCTGTACATCAGCATATCACACTGTCTCCAGCCAGCTGCTAGTTTCCTACGAGAAATTGTTTTTTTCCAGGGCCTCTTTGTTAGAATACAAGGCCAGGGGCAACGTAAATCTCAGTCTACTTTTCCTCCTTTTTTTTTATTTAGTTGAAGTCACGGCCGTGGTTGAAGTGATAATGTGTGGTTGTAGGCCTCCCTTCATACTATCTTATCTTGGCTGCGTCGTCATAGATCAGTGACGTCTTTACACACTCTTTACACTTAAAATATATTTCGCAGATACCATCACATTAACGGGAACTCAATAAAAGTCCATTAATTTTAACCATTTAACTTTTTCAAAAACAAGGCCCTCTAGAATGTGTGACCCGGGGCAAAGCCTCTTTCTGCCCCCTCCCCTTTTTTGATAATTTATTAAGCCTTGTTTTTTTTTTCGATATCGCGCCGGCCTCTAGCGTAGTGGGTTAGGCGCCAGTTTATGGTGCAAGAGGCCCTGGGTTCGATTCCTTGCTCGGGCATGGATGTTGTGTTGTTCTTTCACCTCACGTCACTCTCATCGACTTGTAAGACGTCGTTAAAGGGCCGTAAAACCCTCTCACCACCTTGCCTACATTGCAATGAAAATAATGGGTTTAAATTTTTTTTATTAATGTCCGGAACAAATTGTTTTGCAATCTTGAATTTATCGCACATACCAGAACAAAATAAATTTCCCTTTAGGTGCCATTGTGACGTGTAGTTACCGTCCAATTCACCAGCATCATACTGTAATGTTTATTTATGACGCACGTTAGTGTATGTCTCACGCGGTGAAGAGGGCGGAATGATAAAGAAGCGAGGTCTGCCTGCTGAATTGCGTCTCCACTCGCGCGCTTGCTAAGTTGCATCTCTACTCGCACGCCTCGCTAGCAACATTTAACCACACGGAACTTGCCACATATTTTACGGTGAGATTATTAAAGGATACGTAGCGATGAGCAACTGCTTTTAAAGCTTAATACTGTTTTTAAATGAGGCGGACACAGTTTTCTTATAATTTTTGACCAAAAAATAATTTAATTAAAATTAATTTTGTTTTTTGAAATTCTGTCCGAGTTATCCGAAGTCCGGGACATCGAAGTCCGAGTTATCGAGGGTTCACTGTAATGTCGTTAATCCATTCTTGCGCGCCACAGCTGACATTGTTACAAGTAGGTTTGAAACGTAGACTGTGTGACTCAATTTAAGTTGTTTCAACTTGCGTAGCTGTTTTCAGGAACCTAACCTCGATGTAAATCGATGACTCACTGTATATTTATTTATTTTTTCTAATGTAATGTTCATAAACAGTACTTTTGAACTGGTTGTTCACAGATCTAGTAATGTGTATGACAAGTGGATTACAAGTACAGTATTGGAACTGTTTTATTGTGTGTCGCAGGGTATCAACCTCAGTGGGGGACAGAAGCAACGGGTGAGTCTAGCTAGAGCAGTTTACAACAATGCTGACATCTACTTCTTGGACGACCCTTTGAGTGCTGTGGATAGTCATGTTGGCAAACACATCTTTGATAACGTGATAGGACCTTCTGGAATACTAAAGAAGAAGGTGAGCCCTTGTACTGCTTGAACCATGCACTGTAGTAGCTCTTAGACTAGGAAACTGTCTGGACATGTGAAGCTGCTTTGTCACTTGTTGGTTTTTAGAATGGTAACCATCCTCTATCTATACCACATGGCTCATTTTGTGTATAGTAGAGCCCCGATTTAACGAACTCGGGAATATCAAACACGTCAATTTAACAAAAGGATTTTTATAAATCTTCAGAATAACCAAAAATGTATGAAAGAATAAAGTAACGTTGATAAAATGGAATATAAATTGTAATGTAAGTCTATTAAAAATACTTTGTGGCCACAGTATATACTTATTTCTCCGTAAGTAGTCTTAAACCACTCGTTGATAAACAAAAAAAAAAAAATTAAAATTCATTGAAAACTTCAACTGTGGCAGTTTCTTTGAACTGAGCGCTCGCGCAGCTGAGTGAGTGACACTGTGTTGCGTAACAGGCGTGTGCCTAGATCCACACCGTAGCAGCTGGCGAATGAACGAGCATCTAGGAACCCAGTCTACACAGTGCGGTGGTTGGCAGCATGGGAATTAATGCACAGATAGATCATTCTTAGCATCTCAGTCAGTATGCACAACAGTGCAGCTTGATCTATTGATTAATTCTATTACGATAGAATTCAGTGATGTCCAGCGCAATTATGTTCTGTTGCGTTCCATGACAAAAAAGCGTATTGATTGAAATACGGTATCTAGGTCATTCAGTATAAGGTGAGCACTAAAGATTTAACCTTTAAAAAAATCACTAGCCGTTACTGCATATACATCAGCACTAACAAGAGTTACTTTACTGCTTGTATGGTTGGTAGCGATTTATTGTACGTAGTTCCGTGTATTTTCCTATTTGAATACAACATTAGTGAAAGAACATATGATGAAATTGACCACTCTGTATTTAATATACTTCAAAATATTTATTTATGATCTTATTACTATTTCTACCTACGGTGTAACTAGACTTAATTTGCGCCAGAACAATGTGACTGTTCCGCTGGCCTCAGATTATCTTGCACGTTATTGCTTGCTCCGCACTTCAGACAGTTCAAAATTATACATACTTGTGGCCTCAGAGTTAAGTTTTCGCCGTTTTTGCTGCTTCGCCAAGTTGCATAAATTACATTTACGAAATTCATAACTCCAATTGTGCGTGTTTTATCAATTAGTCGATGGACAGAAACCAGTATTATAAGACGTTAACTCGCAGTTATTTATAACTAAGGTTACTTTTAATTATATCTTACATTCAGCCCCAGTGCAGTTAATGAGTAGATATTGTAGATAACAATTATCGGAGCAGTATACTGTACATATAAACATTGCATGCGACCCTTTGTGAATAAAAGCATGTGGCAATATTTATGTTTACATTCAGCGGAAAGATATACACTAGCAAAAAATATAATTTAATCGGGGTTTTTATGAGTGCTCACTTTATTCCTAATCACCTATACAGACATTTTACATTTAATATACTGTTCGTAAATAATATGTTTCGCAGATGCTAAAAATAGAAACCTGTTTGTTGGCGGCTTACAAATTATGATGGCCACTGCTACACGTATTTATTTACAGTCGAATCCCATTACTACGAGTACAGGATATTACAAGACATTCGTAATTATGAGTGTTTTGTAGTGCACTGTCAGTTTATATATTCAGTTTATTATAACAATGTTGGGTAATTACGAGTGGTATCATCAAGAGCACTTTCGATACGAGAGTTTCACAAGCATTGACATACCATGCAAAAATTTTTTTTAAATACACAAGTATCATATTAAACACAAGAGCACGTGAGAATCGCCATTTATCGGCGTATCGTGTACGGCTTGAGATATGGGAACGGTGGAAATTTAGGTGCATCTGGCGCACTGTCGTGACTTGCTCGGCCTCGATATGGATCCCATCTTGGTACTGCACGAAAACTAATGCAGCCCATTTTTTGTGTTATTGTGAACTCTCGTAGTAACAGGATTCCACTATACTATTTGTCATACAAACTTATACTTCTGTTTCCATTGCTAATTTTTTAAAAACATTTTTCATGGTAATTTCTTACATTTTATTTGAGGAGTGGGAGAGAGACTGAAATATAGGCAGCTCGGTGGTGTTAGTCATAATTTCTCACATGTTGATAGCGCACGAGTGGCCTAACACACCAAACATACGCTCAAATTGCGTCCACTGGAAGTCTTAAAGTTTTTTTCACCAAATATTTTTCTTTCACGGCTGTGGCTTACCAGTTGATGGTAACGCGGTATGTTATTGTTTTTGCTAACAGACTTCTTTAAAAAGTATCCTTATTTTCCAATGAAACATGCCAGAGGATTTAATTTATTTTGAGGGGGGGGGGGGGGGGAGGGGCAAAAATAAGAAATGTGAGTTAACAAAACCTTGATTTAGAGTAAAAAAAATTTCGGATCCTGAAGCATTTTGTTAAGTTGGGGTTCTACTGTAATTACATTTTGGTTCACTGCGATATTTTTGATTTTATGTGTTAGTAAAATATATTAAGGACATAATTTTTGGAATTGAGAAAATGTAACTCGTCATCAGTCCTGGTCACTGCACCAATAAAAATTTAACGGATCACTCTTGCCGCATGCTCAAGCCGCAGTTGAAACTGCCTGTTATCTACGTATCTTTCATTGAAGATTTCATTGTTTAAATTGTTGCTTATTTAGAACATGAATGATTTGCACACAGTTTTTTCCTACAAATGTTGGTTTTATTAGCGACACCCAAAAGTTTACTTCACATAATTTTGGAATTTAATGGAAATTTCTTTAAATTACCAAATTTTAATACCAGTCATGCTTCCTTCTCCACTTTAGCGCCCCTGGCAGCCACCTAACGCACCAGGTATGTGAATGTTACCAAAATCTAAAAGTAACTAAAATTGTGATGAATAAATATAAACTTTATACTTGATAACTATGTCTCATATTAAAATACTGCTTTCCAAAAACTAATTAAACTTTAAATTACAAAACAAAGTTTAATATTTTTTAACGGCATGTTTTTTGATTGGCCCACTCCGGCCTGCACAATACAACATACTGTCTCTGTCGCACACTCCCCACTTCAACAGTAAACAAGTACGTACACTCCTGTGAAAAGTAAAAGCAATAAATACGGTCACAAACTAAATTTAGCTCTTCCAGGAACTGGGTAAGCACACCTGGCCGCTACATCAAAATTAGCTTACATCGAAACTAGTCAACAATACACCCAGTCTGAATTCAAATATAATACTGTTAACGTAGATTAAACTGCTGCAAGTACTGAGATTCAAACAAAATTATAGAACACAAAGTAAACTCAACCAAAACAAACTAAATTAAATATAAAATGGAGTAATAAAAACTAGAGATCGGACGATTCCATTTCTCCTTCGATCCTAGATTTCGGCCAAATTTTTCTCGATGCTTTGATTCTTGATTACTTTGATCCTGTACTTCATTAAGTAACTGAGCTGAAGATGATGATATAGGTGGTTCACCTTAAAGTGAACACTTACCAACTCTTAAAACAAGCAAGAAACCAACTTTATAGTCACCATGCATGTTCAATTTTAATAGTTGTGAAACATTTACAGTACTCAGGTTCTCAATAACATGGAAGTTTTCGTATTTAAAATGGTAAATACATATTAAGGCAAAGTTTCTGAAAGGAGTTTGTATGTGATGCTCACTTTATAGTGAACTGTCTATAATATAATAATTATTATGGTACTATCATATAATGACTGATTCACATTTCACCTTCTTTGCATTTGACGCTTCAATGTAATACATTTTCTCTGAGTGTTTTTTCATGATTGTAGCATTGTGAGATTTGCCACCGCCTGAAATTTTGGAAGAACTCAAATCACAACTTGCATCATTTTCATCACAGTCAGATATGCTGAAATTCTTCCACACCTCACTCATTTTCTGTGCCAGTGAACAAAGATACTTCTGAAATCTTGACATAATTCAGACAAACGAACACCACTTTATTTTTACCAGATTCCAGTAAAAATTGTAACAGTATTGTGCCTGGGAACTGCGAACACAATATTTCTTTACTTAAATCTGTTTTCATATTTTTATAAAATAAGCAATGATAACTACGGATCACGAATACCGGTGTATGTGACTAGGCGCAGTGCTTAGGTAGTTATGAAATCTCAAGAGGTTAGTCTGGAGGAGAGTGAAACTTCAACTCAAGTTGTTTAAATAGTCGTTTTAGTGAAATGTACTTGCGTCCAAATAGTGCACCAAGCATATTGCTGGGATGCTTTCAATTACAACCTGGCTTACCTCTGATGATCGATTGAGAATTCCTACTTAACTTCTTATTATCTGTCAAGTAGATGATGTTACAACTCCAGAATTGTTGGATCTGGCAACACTGTCGTGCTAGTCTGGTCCACCAAGCCAGCCACCATCAGCACGTCAGCTGTTCGGCACTCTCATTTTTCTGAGTGAGCTTGCGGTTTCTTTGTGAACTCGTTTATTTATTAACTTTGCAACATTCAAAGACATTTTAAGAAATAATGGAAATGGATGTTTGTGGTGTGTGATGCAGAGTACATTGGCCTCACCACAAACACACTGAGACAGAGGATGAATGGTCACAGGGCCGATACCAAACAAGCCATAGCCGGTTCCAGTTCAAACATTCAGGACAAACCAGTGGTTGCCCATGCAGCCTCCCACGAACTCACCTTCGACTCCTGTTTCAACACCAGAGTGGTGAGGGCACTTCCCCCCTGTTTGAGACGTGTAACATAACACCCGGAAATTAAATTAAAATACACGTTAGCTTAGACAGCATCACATCACACACTTACGACGTCGCCATCTTGTCTTCTACTGAACTTTGATACAGGTGCATGATGGGTAGTGATGAGAGTCTGGGAGTGACATCACACACACGCACAATGCAAGAACTGTATATGTACACAACATTTGCCGCCCGCCTAAAATGACTA
>PNEQ01004549.1:80036-98129 GCA_003012365.1 Medauroidea extradentata | reverse complement strand
TTATACATTACATTTTCTTTGTCATTGAAATAAATTACATTTTTTTTGCTACCAACACTATTTCGATTACATTATTGTGAGTTTCAGCTGTGGTATTGTGGAAGACTTGGTGCCTACATTCAAATAAAGTAATGATTATGTACAAGAACGCGTATATACATATATATATACATAAATAAGTAAAATAATCAATTACAACTGTCAGAAACTTGAATCATATAGTAGTACTGAATTTGTATTTTAAGATAAGAGTACCCAGTATTAAGGAGTTGTATTATAACTTCCTAGCGTATTTACAAAATGTGGTGGCATATTTTTCTCTGTGTTCGAGTGAAAAATGGGAAAATTCTTTAAATGATTATTTAATCTCGGTATATAAAAATGAACACTGACTGACATATCAAACTGCAGCCCAAACCACGGGACCTATAATTGTGAAATTTTTTTGTGTGGGTTCCCCTCAGGTCGTAGGTGAGCACTAAGAAGAAATTTTTTTTCGAAATTCGACCTCTAAGGGGGTAAAAAGGGGTGAAATATTTTTTCGAAGAAACGTCGATAGAGCTCGAACCCTACGGCCGTGATGTTTACTCTAATAGGATGCACTTAAAAATGTGTATTCCAATTTGAGAATTTTTCGGAATTCAACATTTAAGGGGGTGAATAGACCTTAAATGTGTTTCCGATTAACTGTCGATATCTATCGAACCCTTCGGGATAGAGAGTTGGTATTCACTTCAAAATGTTGCTTACGTAAATATCCAAAAACTAGTTTCAGGATTTTTTGAAATTCGACCCCCAAGCAGTAACAACTGGCAAAATGTGTTTTTATGAATCCTCTATATCACTGGAACAAAGTTGACTATCGTCGTGATTTTTACTTTAATTGGTTACGTATACAAATGTCTATGGCAGGACTCCAAGACGTTTGAAAATACTTCAATTAAAGGGGTGAAAATACGTGAAATGTGTTTTCGATTATCCCTTCATATCTATCGAACCGTGGAGATATAGTGCTCTTTGCATTAAAGTGATGCTTTTGTAAATATCCTATATACCATTAAAATATATTTTCTGAATTAGGTCCCAAAAAGGTTAAAAAAAAGGGGTAAAATGTGTTTTCGATTCACAATCTATATATCTATGTAAATAAATAAATAAATAAATATATATATATATATATATATATATATATATTTATATATACACATATTCCATTGATTTTTATATAGCGACGTGATTTTTGTTTAATATTGATTCAAGGACTTTTCGAAATTCACTCTCTTAGGAGGTGAAAATACCTTTCATGTGTTTATCGAACCCGTCGAGATATACAGTTAATTTTTGTTTCAGGATGATGATTACAAAAATAATCGCAAAATGGTTTTTAGATTTTCCGAAATTCGAACTCTCAGTACTGTGCAGGGGTCATATGTGTTTTTTAATGTATGATCGATTTTGATTCGACTGAACGGGCTAAAGTCGTGATTCGCACTTCAATTGTATATTTATACAAATATATAAGATGTGAAATTAAAGTATTTCGAAAGTCGACACCCAAAAGTGTGAAAGAGCGCAAACTTTGTTTTCCATCAACCCATTATACCTATCTAATCAGTAGAGATATTGAGGTGTTGTTCGCGTCAGAGAGATGTTTACGTAAGTATTTTAAAAATTATATGTTAGTTTTGTTACTTTACGAGATAACTTGATTATTAAAAATAATACGTTTGTGAACTTTGAAGGCAGACGATCCGAAAAGCAAGTACGACCAGCGAGAAATATATTATACAGGAGTTCACGCTACAAAAACATATATAGACATGGTATTGTACAATCTCTATGAGCCCAGGACACGAATATATTAATTTTTAAGTTAATTTTGTTTTCATGAACTATTTCGACGTTACGTGACGCAATTGTTTGTAGCTCAGGTCTACATTCCGGGAGGTTCTGGGCTCGAATTCCGTTAAAAACTACGTGCGAACGTTCAGTTCTAAACACATATTTGGGTACCTGTGATCTGGAGGCAATCTCCAGTTAAATCATTCGCTCCTAACCAAGATTCATTGACCTCACTCTTGATGATTCTAGGTCGAACAAGAGAAACATCGTATCCTGTGTCGATCAAGAACGAGTGAGAGCGGTCTTCGACAAGAACAGTTATGACAGTCTCCATAATTACTGCCGTATGGTGCCCAGGGTTGACACACGGCTTGCGTGTTTGGGCGATCACTACCAGTATTGTATGGATCGCTGTTAACATTGACGTTCCTTGGGTTCCTAGGTCCACGGGATTGTCGTGACTGACTGATCACTGAATTACGACAATCTCTAGATATGTGGCCTAATGTTCTACAGTTAAAACATATGACTTTTACTGTACAGTTCTCTGTCGGAACTTGTGTTCTTGAGAGTACTACTACCTGCTCCCGAATTACATACAACATTGCCATTATCAAACAAGCCACTGTAACACGAATTGTACTATCTTCCGTAGTCACCGCTACTGGAAGAAATGCCACACTTGTTTGCTTGAAGGCTAAATTATAAACACGCTTTCACTTTTGCGGATCCTCAGATCTCATTTCGCGTCCCTGATGAGTTTATGTCATTTCGAATGCAATAGCTAAGTGTTTCGCTTCTTCCATGGTTTGCAGCAGCATACATCTTGCCTGAAGCCCTACATTACTAGTAATCAATCTGTGGAAACTGCTAATAACCTATTCTCAGATTAACGATCTAACATGCCTTGACTATCAGCAATATCTTACTGTTGTGTTATTTTCTCACACAACTGACGACATATATCAGTAAAAGTCTGTACAGCTTCACTGTACTTTTGATCAACGTTATTCAGCACACAGTAATGAAACTGCAATGACTGTCGTTCCTTGAACCACTCGGTTAATTCCTATTTCAAAATTCTGAAAGTTATGTCACCTTTCAATCTGGGACAAGTGGTGACAAAATGTGCTGCTAGACATTTTAACTTTGTTATACTTCACCTTACTTTGTTGTTGTCTGACCAGTTACCAAAGTTGACAGAACTTTAAATAGTTTATAAGAATTCATATAATAGTTGATGGACGTTTCTCACCTGACCATGTTTTAACTAATGATACTACTGACAAATTTTAGGTACAAATATTACTATATAGATTTGGCACACTTGTCTGAACTTTGAAGTCCATCATTGTCAGCTTAATTATTAAAAAAAAATTAATATTCCTATAACCTGTTCAACTGCGATAAATTAATCCACATCTTGCGATCGTGGGTCCGTTTCTTCGGTACATCATACTGTCTCTTACTTTAAGATTTATTAACAACTAGCACTGATTTAACCACATGCACTGGGTTCGCTACCGGGTCTACTGATTTCTTTGGCAGAATATCTATCGTTTGAGGTCTTAGTGGTTGAAATGTTTATCTACTGTCTATGCTTTGACTATTTGCAATGGCTCGTTCTGTAGTATATCATATTTAAAAATCAGAATCAAGCCTCTGAGCTTCAAACCCTTGATACACGCGTTCTTTAGGAAATAAACGCTGTACAATTCTAACCTTATTCTCTAGGGCAACACGTCCTGTAGAGGACTTGTTTTCAAAAGGTTTGTACGCAGATGTCAGAAATAATTTCTTAGGTCTACCTCTAAATGCTATCTCGAGACCTGAACCTGTGTTGAGCGTCTTTAATATCTCATGTATTAGCAGGATGCTTGATAAATTAAGCTTTGTATGTTTACTAAAGAATTTCTGAATTATAATTGAATGCTGTAATGCAGATCCCACATTGATAAAGTAGACGTAAATTGTTGTTACAATTAGAGTTTTGGTTAATTTGTTCATTAATATAGTTTTTCTTTCAGATACTTTACATCTGTTTGACCTTGTGTGCTTAACTACTGAAGTTTTGATGTATAATAATTAGAGATGATGGTTTATCGCGGGAAAACTCGACTATTTGCTAGGCTTCAACGTGCGTTCAGCTTATCAAAATATTACTGGCTTTTCCTTGTACGCGAAGCTACTGCCCTATTTGACTAAGCCAATAAGAATACCGCTATTTTAATATTTGATGCACGTTATTGGTCTGCAGACAGCTACGTTGTGTCAGTGTTTTCAAGGCTATGTTGGCACAAAACATTTTCGCGATATACCATCATCTCTAATAATAATTTAAGTGTTTTTTTTTTTAATGTTCCTTATGTTTGTGGCTTGGATGCCTTCTACATAACACCATTCAATTCATGTAATAATCTTGTAATCCTCTGAAAGCATCAGAGCTGCTTGCAACAGCAACATAAACTGAAATGTACAGTAAACTCGGTTACTTTTCTCTCTTACTTTCTCCTTATTATTCCACTGAAAAGTCGTCTTAGCATGACGCATTTATGACTCTGCAATGTGAAACAAAAGAGTCGTTCCAAATCTAAGTAAGTTGTTATATGTTTTACTCTTACCCAGGTAAACTGATTATTATATTCTAAGTTTACTTCGCAATCAACAGAACCAGTATTTATATCAGTCGCGGGACAATACACGTATGTTACATTAAATCTACAGGCTCACTTGCAATGTACATGTTAATTATAGTCATGCAGGTCAGGTCACTGTGTTCGCGAAATATCTTATTTGCCTTATCAGCTGTGATGGTGTAAGTGTGAGAGATTTTTGGTCAGCACTTAACATCAAGGTCTTTAAGCACTGGTGAGGTGTGACGTCATGAGGTGAGTATGAAGCGGCACCGGAATGAAAGGGAGGGGGAAACGTGAGATCCCCGAGTAAACCCGCCAACCAGCGACATCGTCCAGCATGATTCCCACGTGCGATAATCCGGGAACCAACCCACCGAGAATCGTACCCGGATCGCCTTAGTGGGACGCGAATGGTCTGACCATTCTGCCGCCGCGGCCTCTACATGATGGTCTCTTTCGTAACGAAACATTGCATATTATCGTGATAACAATATTTTTTTAATTTTAATATTTGTTTCCAATTATTTGTGGCTAATGGAGGGGGTTGAACCCCTAACCACCCTCCCCCCGCCTGGCTTCGCCACATGAAAGTTCGTTAAAAGAATATTTAATACCGTCAACCGGGGTTACTTATTGCCAATTCTGGGTAACTTTGTGCCTGTTAAAATATTTACCTGGTGGTTGTTTATCATTAAAATTGTAAATGAAAGATTTGAATATATAGTTTGCAACACTCAAATTGAGTTATTCAATTCTTCTCGAATTACATACAAACGAAACATTGGTAGTGGCACTAACTCAAAGTAACGCCTGCTGGCACAATGTACCGCGCTTGACGGTACACAATAAAAGCAAAGCTCAAAGCTACATACAGAACTTCACTCACTTGGCTGCATGGGTGAAGTTGACGAACCTAGTGCAATTAATAAACTAGTGAGAACATATTCATTGTAATTCATGTAGAGGAACGACGATGTACAGCAGGCACAGGACTTTCTTCTCAGGCAACTCTAAGTCTGGAGTCTCTAAAGTCTGCCTGTAGAATGATGATGTCCCCAAGACAAGGGCATCATTTCAGGTTTTTCTAGGGGGGGGGGCAAGATTTTGTTTTCCGGCAACAGTGACCTTGTTGCATCATTTTTATTAATTAAGCATGTATAAATTAGATACTTTAATAATAAAACTTCAGTTTTATGTGCTTAAGTTAGCGTTATTTAAATTTAAAAATACAAAAAATATATTTATACGCTCAAAATTCTAAATCCAGGGGGAGGGGCGTTTGCCCCCCCCCCCTTGTGGCCAGAAATGACGCCCCTGTCCCAAGATGACGTGGTTTCTGTTGGCTCTGGAAAGTCGTCGGTTACTAGGCTGTGCACTGTAATAAACAGGATGTAACTATCTTACAATACTTCATGTAATGGCAAGTCACGCGGTCATAGAGCCTGACAACTTGAAGTAACTTGGGCCGGATGTGTAACTACTGATCTGCTTGATAACTTGCACAGCGAGGATAACTTCTGGCTGATGACATGTTTGTAACGATGTAGGAATACTACAAAACCATATTTGGAGGTTGTTATATATCCTTAATAATGTGTTGGATTTTATTATAAAAAATACTTGCATTTATTTTTAAACTCTGAAGAATACACAATAATGTTTTGATGGTCCCGAAATCAGGGAAGGGTATTGTTAGTCTGAAGTTTTTTCTCTTCTTTTACTACATATTTTGAGTCTTAGATACTAAAACTTTCAGTACGCATTCAGCTCTGTAGTGTCGTGTAAAAAGTTCTGAACATGCGTAGTCTTAAAAGATGTGATCCTTCAACACGTATTCTTCACTTAGCAGTACTTTACATTCATTTAAGTACAATAGAGTTTGCAGACAGCAATTTTTAAGGTTTTCAGCATATGCGTGCAGTTTGTGTAACTTGTGGACAGCTCTGTCTATCGCTTGTTCGTTGCTAGTTTTGTAAGGTATAGTCCGTATAGTTAAAATAAATTCAGACGTAGCTATAAAGGCTGTGAATACACGAAAGGTCTTAAACATGTTTCAATTGTACATATTCGGCAGCCATATTGGATGGAGTTTGAAATTGAATGAATTTGCGATGTAACACACTAACCTAATGAAATCGATGTAATTTCTAACTTCAAAAAACATGAAGCTTAAAAACGCACAGTGTTTAATTATACCACCACATCAACACTTACGATGTGTGACATTTTGTAAAATATAGTAGCTCTCTCGGCATGCATTTCAATTCCTATTTAATTATTCCAGTGCCCCTTTCTTCCCCTGCACCCAGTTTTGTCGCCCCCCCCCCCCCCCCGCCTTTTTCCACAAAGTATAATTTTGGACAGAAACCTTCGCGGGCATAAGCACAACTCACTAAATTTCAACACAATTGGATAAATTATAAAGGAGTGCATCAAAGAGAAACAAACGAACATTCATTTTCAAATAATAGATTAAAACTAACTACAATATTAAATGCTTGTGTAACGGACACGGACACTTCAAAAATAAAAATACACTTTATTTAGCGGGTGCTAAACGTTGCTACTCAGCTTGCTTTTTTTTCTGGAAGCATAGAAGAAGTCGTTCGGAACTACATGAAGCGCATTCACAGAGAATGAGAAGCGACTGTATTAAGAGGAAGTCTGGTCTGCGTATAACATTCACTTCATCTGAACATGTTCTAGGTTCTTACTCCCGTGTAACTGCGGCATGAGCCTCTCTGAGCACGATTGTTCCCTTCAGTCGTGCTCTTCTGAAAGCTTCTCATGAAACAAGTACATTATATAGAAGTGACTTGAATTACAACGTCCATGCATCGTAATTATCACTGTGTCTATGGAAAAGCTGTTCAGAGCCGAAAAATTTGATTTTTTTTTAAATTATAGAAAAATACTGTAACTTATTTTATTAAGAGATGTAATAAATAATACAACGTTCCAAGTTCATACATTAGTGATTTCCTATTTTAACAATTAGTAAGAGATACTCTCTTTAATGTTCTAGGTCGCTGAACCGTTACAATTCTAAATTCTTTAAAAAAATTTAACTGAATGCAATTCTGTAACAGTTCTCATACTACAATTTTGTTCTACGTCTTTCATTTAATACAGGGAAACCATATTAAGTTTAGATGATTTCATTACAATCCTTGTAGTAAAATTTTGAGAAATATTCTTGCTACGCGCATGAACTGCGATGAAGCGTGTATAGCATGTTCATTGTTACACAAAACTAAACATGTTCTATGTTGCACGAAACTAAACATGTTCTATGTTACACGAAACTAATCATGTTCCATGTTGCACGAAGCTAAACATGTTCTATGTTGCAGGAAACTAAACATGTTCTATGTTGCACGAAACTAATCATGTTCTATGTTGCACGAAACTAATCATGTTCTTTGTTACACTTAACCAAATGTTTTATGTTACACTAAACTAAGCCTGTTATATTTACACGGAACTAAACATGTTCAATTTTACGCGAAACTAAACATGTTCTATATTAAACTAAACTAAACATTTCTATGTGGCACGAAACCTAACATGTTCTATATTGCATGAAACGAAACATGTTCTTTGTTACACAAAAGCAAATATTTTATATTTTGCACGCAGCCAAACGTGTTCTGTGTTACACAAAACTAAACATGTTCTATTTTGCATGTAACCCAACATGTTCTATAGTGCACGAAACCAAACATGCTGTGTACACGAAACTAAGTATGTTCTTGATACACGAAACTAAATATGTTTCCAGAGTCAAATATTATAATAAACCACTACAAACAATGCTTCTTTGTATTTTTATCAGATACGGCATACATATTAGAAACATGCCTTTGGCGTTCCAAACACGAGCATTTTCAAACTGTCCTAGATAAAAATTAAGAACACGACTCGTAAAACTTAAACACATTCGCTTGGATTTACGCCATATTTCCCACAAATTAAACATCATAGCGCTATTTGAAAAGTTACGTAGAAAACAACTAGCGCAAACTAATACAGCTCTACGCATTAAGCCGATGTAATTCATGTCATGGGCTCAAAGAACGACCCATATCTTGCAGTTCTCATTTTAAAATTCAGCAGCGTGTTTTGATAACGTGGGCGAGGCTATCTGCGCAGGTGGCATGTGAGAACATGAAACAAGTATGACAGTAAAGTTTACCGCTACAAGATTGTGGAATCTTGTCACCTGTCAATAGTTAACCTGCTCCTGCTTGTAGTTGCCTGGTTTACTAGAAGGACCTTTCAGAAACACCTGAGAAACTATATATGGGCTATTACTATCGTATGTCTACTTCTTTCACGTCTTTGTTTGTGGTAGCGTTTCGTTTCGGCTGCGATAGCCTTAAAGGGGAGTGTTAGACAATTTTATTGCATTTTTAGTTTTTGAGCCAAAACCAATTATTCAAATTATATTAACAAAATTTTCTCTTCGACAAAGCATAGGATATATTCTTGACATACATAATAATTAGGGCCACGATTTTGTAGCGAAAAGAATTTTGCCCCACTTTGTTTCAGTGTCTCACTTTGCATCATGGTTATTGGCAGTGTGTCTTTGCTCATTTGACGGCACCAATCAGAATAAGATTATTGTGACTCCGTACGTCTATAATTTGCCAAGGCAAGTGAAAGCAAAATCATCCAATCACAGACGATGTAGCAGAGCTGCAGGTGAGCACATGACGCACTGAAACCAAATGTTGCAAAAATCTTTTCGCCATAAAATCGTGGCTCTAATAATAATGGAATATTTCATTTATTTGTCATGCAGAATCATTGCAAAAGAATTCTTGAAAGTTAGCCTATAATTCTCTTACAATGATTCTGCATGACAAATTAATGAAAGACTCTATTATTATTATTGTCGAGCAATTTATCAAGAATATATCCTATGCTTTGTCGAAGAAATAGTTTTAATAATACAATTACAATAAATATTATGTCTCAAAACTGAAAAAACAATAAAATTGTTAACACTCCCCTTTAAACTTCTGTCTGAATTATTTACATAAAAGTAACTAATTACTTAAAGTGTTACTGTTCAACAATTATTTCGGTTTGACTGCAGTGTTACATTCAAACAGACACAATTTTTAAAATATTTTGAGAAACAGTCACACTGCATGCACATCCATAAATACTGTTGTGGAATATTAAATAACATGAGATAAAAACAATGTGGTAAATCTAAAGCTTAGTTTATGTTTGGAAAAAAGTAAAATTTTAATTTTTTTTAATTGAGTAGTAATTTTAAAATAGGTTTAACATAGACACAAACATGAATTCAATGAGATTCTTCTTACACAGCAACACTCTGTATATTGGTTGCTCTCTCAGTGAGCAGCCAGACCACGTATAGGATACAGAATGTTTAGGAATACAGAAGTGAAATAGCCGGTAGAACAGCGAACTCAGTCACACACGCCAGCAAAAGTGCTTATAATTTTCCAGTAGCACATCAAGTTAGTGAATCTGTCATTTGAGGAACACCACATGTCGCATTTTTCGTACCAAAGGTTTATTGACATTTACTCTGCAATGCGCTAAACTCAAATGTCGAACACAGACGTGACACGTATACCAATTTTTGAAAAAAATAACATAATCTTAATAAGAAAAATAATACAAATATATACATATTCAGTAAAATATTATTTAACAACTTTTTATTGAAAGTGGCATGTGGTGTTTCTCAGATGAGATTCAAGTGAGAGTTACGACATCCACTCACTGACCTTGAAGCGGAGCTGCAGATGTGCACGTGAGATATTGGAACCAACAGACGCTGAAATGTTTTTGACGCAAACTTGTTGCTCTACCAATAAACTGTTATGCTACTGCAGCCCTAAGAGGAATGTTTACACGTTTGGATGTTAGCTTGTTTGCAAACAATAATTTGTGAATATACCTGGTCCAAAATTGTGTAGTCAGCC
Organism: Medauroidea extradentata; assembly: GCA_003012365.1. Lineage (NCBI taxonomy): Eukaryota > Metazoa > Arthropoda > Insecta > Phasmatodea > Phasmatidae > Medauroidea > Medauroidea extradentata. The sequence continues at coordinate 87,682 of PNEQ01004549.1, read as the reverse complement.
CTCAGATTCAGGGTGAATCACGTATCCTTATATACGTCACAGTGGATATCTTAGCATGACAATACAGAAGATTTATAGGGACGTGTTACATAAACAAAAGTTATACGTAAAATTAAAATGTAATGGATTTTCGAAGTCATGATGCGAAATTACTTAATTTTAGGATTCAATTTTTGGCCTTATCAGAGAGACTGTGAGGAATGCATACATGGGTGTATGTGTCTATGTATGTGTGTATATATATGTGTGTGTATATATATATATATATATATATATATATATATATATATATATATATATATATATATGCACACACATGACCATGAGGCCTAACTGAGAATAAGAATATAAACTACTACTTTATTTCAAATACGAGTTTTATACGCAATGGATCAAATTAAACTAAGCATAATTATTTTCCGCCAGAGTCGAAGATACGAAAATTCTGTGTCAGTAATTGATCCCAACAAACACGACACTCCGCCAGAATTTTTGTTGGTTTAAAACGCAATTTCAGTTAGTAATCCTTTTTTAGTTTTTATGTATTCGCTACAGGCAACTTAATGTCTAGAGTGAGTGGAAAATTGCGAAGATCTGTATTGCCAAAGTAGACTCCAAAGTGCTCTAGCGTATTGCGTCTTGTGTGGTTGGACGGTGATTGTTTTAAACGGTTCAAATGATTACAAGTAGAGAATGGAAATTTTCGCAAATTAAATTACCTGGAATCCATCGTGTCAGCTATGCACGCTCAAGCCCCGTGTATTCGTACATTGTCTGTTGTTTCACTGAGTAGCAGCTGTAGACAAATGGTCGGAGCTTGAGTATGCATAAGATAGTTGATTATAACAGGAATGTCATTGAGTTCGCTAAATTTTCCTGTCCCTAATAACAGGTAAGTAACCAACGATGAGTGTCGGCCTGCCAGTATTATCTCTGGCCAGGTCAAATGTGCAAACACTAATAACGGGACTAGAACATCGAATACGAAGATGTTACATTAGAACCTGGCAAACAGTCGACATCGTCACCCCCCCCCCCCCTTCTCTCTTGTTATGAGCCCTGTCTGTATTACTGCAGCAAAGTAACCTTCCTTTAACAACCTAGTGTGTATTGAACCTTGAACACCTTCATACGCAGCGCATCTTTATCGGCAGGCAGACTCGCAAGAAGATAACATGACTATGAGAGTGAAGGCGACGGAAAAGGCCACCTGAACTTGGACCGCCTCGGAGATAAGCTAATGGCCACTTGACGATACAGGCTATTTATATAAGGTGGCCAGATATGTCTGCTTCAGGCAGGAGCTACCTGGCAGCTGGGTGTGTGTAGAATATTGCTGCCAGACATTCTTCATTGCCCGTCGTACATACAAGGTAGGCCTATACTCTTCACACTTCCAGGCAGAGTTTAAACACTATTCAAGTACAGCTGCTGTAGTTTCTTTTTTTTTTTTTGCTCATTTTTGTTGTTAACTAACAATTATTAAAACATTCTATTACCAAGGCCACGCTTTTGTAGTGAAAAGGAGATTTTTACAACATTTTGTTTCAATGTATATCGGCAACGCGGATTCATAATTATTGACAGTGTTTTTTAACACGTCTCTCATTTGACTTCACCAATCAGAAGACGGTAAATGTGACGTCGTACCTCTGAGGTTTGCCAGTTGAACCACAGTAGAAGAGAGATACCATCGCTGGCTATGAAGCAAAGTTGTATTGAAACCAATTTGCACAAAACTTTTTTCGTTATAAATTTGTGGTTCTATGACAATTAAAGCATTCTTGTTAAGTACATTTACTTGCAATAAAGTAACAAATTATAAATTCTGATGCAATTATGATATAATTAGTGATGATATTTCCAAATTTTAAATAGGTGCACCGTGTTCCCGAGTCGTCAAGAATGTATAAAAATTAGTGACTAATTATGACCACAATTGTATGCTGTTAAAGTACTCTAATATATAATTAAACTCTTAGTAATTTAAAATAAAGTTATGATTTGTAAACTAAAAATTCAGCATTTGAGTTGAGCCCCATCCGGCATACATTCTTGGTAAACAGGAAGAATGTATTTACCCAGTATTATTTAAAGACAATTAGTTTTGTGATTTATATGCATTAACATTGCCGTAGAAAATTAAAAATTGCAACTTTATGCGTAAAATTTATACTTTGAAAGACTAAATAACACGCTTTGCAACAATATGAACACAACATTTGAACACAATTTTCCACCAGAAAGATTTTTTTCAACAGCTATCAGGTGTCCCATAGTTCGATATACCTTATTTTTTCTAATAAATTTAAAATTAAAATAAAGATATTGATCAACAATTAACTTTAATGTAAAAAAGTGAGGGTTGTTTAATATAATTAAGTGTTAAACTGTTTATCGCTAGCTGTCGTGACGCTAGCGTCATTACGAGCAGTAAATATACAAACATTTCTGTCGCTATGTTCACGTTGTCTTTGTCCATTATTACCGTCATTTCCATTCTCCTTGTGTAGTTATTGTGACTTTGATTTTTTATTTCCATTATACAGGATGTCCAGTAACAAACATATGATAAGAACACCACGCGAATCCTGGGCTATATTCAAGGTGAAAATGTTTGTTGCAAAATGTTTTACGATGACATTTTATACGCACGATGTGGCAACATGGCATTGTGTATTTAGTCCTCTCTTGCGCTACTCACATATCTTACTTATCTTACTAATACTGTTCTGATTTGCATATTATGGGTCCAGGTTAGAATCCCGAGTAGTCCAAACATGACTATATGTTTACTTGACGTAACATACGTAAAATAATGCCTGGTGTGGAGCGCAAGAGGGGACTATCTCCGTGCAATGTTGCCACATTGCGCAGGTAATATGTCGAACAATATTTTGCTACTAACATTTTCGTTTTCAATTCAGCCCAGGATTCAAGTGGTGTGGTTGTTATGCGGTTTGTTTCTGTACATACTGTATGCTGATTACGTTCTTATTTCGGAATTATTTGAATGATTGTTGACAACCGCCATTTGTGCCTTCCTTAGAGTGTTTCATGTTGTATTGTTCTTCGGGATTAGTACTAGTATGTAGACTAACTGCTGGTTTTATACGACTCTGCTACATTCGCAAGCAATTACTAGGGCCACGATTTTGTCGCGAAAAGATTTTTGCCCAACTTTGTTTTGTTGTCTCACGAGCAAATCGGCAGCCTTGCTTCATGGTTATTGGCAGCGTGTCTTTGTTCAGTCATGTCTCTCATTTGACTGCAACAATCATAACAAGGCTGTGTCTCAACTCGTTGAAAGAGTACTCTCTCGTCCACTCTTGACGTCACAGAGATTACTTTCCAGTGTCCCAACTCAAAGGGAGAGTGTGCAACAGGAGAGTGAACGAGAGTGAACGACGATGTTCTCTCGCTGATCACTCTGTTATTTACTGTGTGGCAGCCATATTGATTGCCTCGGCGTCGAGGGCACAACGGGTAGATGTCCCAATTAGTTTCAGAGTGAGTGAGAGTGGCCGAGAGGGAGAGTATGTAGTGAGAGTACACATTCTTAAATTGAGACACGACCTAAGATTATTGTGACTCCGTACGTTTGTAATTTGCCAAGGCAAGCGAGAGTAAAATCATCCAATCACAGACGATGTAGCGGAGCAGCAGATGCGCATGTTACGCACTGAAGCCAACTGTTGCAAAAACATTTTTGCCATAAAATCGTGTCTCTAGCAATGAAGTGAATATCCAGCAAAGCACTTCAGTTCATAATACAACCCCACTGCAAACATTATTCAAAGATGACGTTGTGTTTCTGGCAGGATGGGCCTCCTGTCGGTAGTGTTGGCAGCCCTGCTGGTGGTGGCGGGTGTGCGCGCTGACACTCCTGCCAACTGCACGCACGCAGATGTACTCGGCGAGTGGTTATTCCAGGAGACTGCTCGCATCTATGACAACTCCGTAGATTGCAGTAAGACTAGTAAGTATGACTCAACTACTCGCCTCTACGCCACGTGCATGCTGAACCAATGTCACATCTGGGATATATTTAATTTGTCACCTTACCTTAACCTTCATTTCCTTTCTGTTTTCATACGTTTGACCACTTAACGAGCAGTTTAAATGTTATACTAACGGAAGCCTTACATTAATCTCGCTAATAGGGTTGTAAAAATTGAAGATTTAATTTTTCAATTTTTGGTCATCCATGACATGAAAAAATTCGTGATTTTATCTTAGGAAAAACTATAATTCAAGCTCATGTATATTTCTTCTACGACTGTAGTTGGATCACAGTTTATTAAACACTCCGTGGGGCACTCTCGTGTCAATAACAAACCTGGAAATAAACGATGACTAAATCTCGTCCTGCCAAGTCTGGAATGGACCTGTCCACAGCAATAATTTTACCTATAGACAACTGATCATCGAGAATGTATAATACAGTGAAGGCATGTCTGCAAGTCTCTGAACTTGTAAAATGATCCTCTCTCTATCAGAGGCATAAAGCTAAAGACCTGAAAATTTTGTCTTTTTATTAGGGCACAAACTAGAACTCAAACAACGCTCAAAGTCGTTAAAGCACGTGCAGTGTTCCTGCTGTAACTTTTTTACTGTAGTACTTTAAGTGGTGACCCTATCTTTCTGCTGAACCCGTCACTGTAGCAAAGTCCAGTGTTATTGTAGATTTAAAATTATAACGAATCCAGTACACATATCGTGAGAAACAGCCATCTGGAAGATGGGATTTTAACCAAGTTTGAGGGCTTTAAAATGTTGCTTTCAATGTGCGTGGTGTCAAGTTCACAAATAGTCTGAATCTCGATGTTTTTACGTAGATAAGCATTGTGGACGCACGTTTACTGGTCTCCGAGAAAGAACGTAGCTCCAAACAAACTAAACGCGGTTAGACTGCCAGTTAGGGTTTGACCCCTGGTGAGGGGTAACATGAGAGGAGTTCAGCCAGGTAGAGAGGGCTGCTGAAGGGGGATAAGAGCACACTGAGAAACCTCCCCCCCCCCCCAGTCTACAACAACGTCCGCCACGTCACCCACATGAGAACATTGGTGACTACCCCATCTGTACATCGGGAGTCGAACCCAGGTCGCGTGATGGGAGGTAAATGATATAACAGCTCATCTTCCGTGAACCACTTAAACTGTATAAATGAGTATATTTTACTTCCTATGGCCCGAAAAAACACTCTGGTGCGATAAAATATGTATAGTCTTTTGACGTGAAAAAGAAATGAACTGTCGAGGTACGTGTACACCCTAGGACATGGAAAATGGAATGTGGGAAATGTATAGTAGAGACAATGAAGCGAGAGTGTGTTTGTGTTGCAGCGAACATGACTAGGAAGGCGGTCATCAAGCTGCTGAACCCAAACGTGGCTGTTGACGAGTATGGCAACAGAGGACACTGGACCATGATCTACAACCAGGGCTTCGAGGTCACCGTTAACGAGCGCTCCTACTTCGCCTTCTCCGATTACTACGCCCCTGTGAGTCCATTTGTCACAATCCAACATTCTGTACGTTGGAGCAGACCATTCCCATACGGCATCTTGTCCAATAAACTGAACATGTAGAGGGTTTTACAATATTGGCTTCAATGTCAGCACTATATCTAACCTAAACTTTACTGCTCCAAACGATCCAAAGTCGATGAACATCACATGTGCAAAAAAGCACATGTTAAATAGTGATATAGGCCTGGTGCATAACTATTTTACTCATATTATAGTGGTGTGTTGCATCGACTAGAAACTGTCTTCAATTTGACTTTATAAATGCCAGATTTCAAAGTATGTATTGCGTTGTAAGCAGATCAAATGCAGGCTGCCAGTAAAAATAATTTTTAATTGAGCTACGTTGTCTGCAAACGAATAAAAACTGTAACGTACATAAAACAATCTTATATGCCATCGTAATTTCGAGTAAACTTTATTTTTGCATCATTATTAACTATTTCGAAACAAAAACCTCACGAATTCACTGTTATATAGACAAAATTACTTTTGGCGCTGTAAGCACTGTAAAATTGACAAAAAAGCTTTATAATCAGACTAAATAAACCTTAACTCTTCAAATCTGACAATTCATTAATTTCCTGAGTAGTAAAAGAATAATATTGGTAATAACTAATCAAACAAACACACATAATGAAGTTGACTTAAAAAATAATACACGTTAGTTTCGGTCTAAAAAGAGTGTACGTTACTGTTTGTCTTTAATTTTCTACATTCCGTTCATATACTGGTAGGTTAAGGTCATGCTAAGCTTATTTTACATTGGTGCAAAAAACTCAAAACATTTTTACGGAATGCTTTGAAAAATATAACAATAAAAACAGTCATACGGTGGACCACTCTATGTAAGCATTTTGAACTATAGTACACCGTTAGGTAGAAAAATTATGTTACTTATGTTGGCTTATATTCATTACAAAATAGTTGATAATTTGGGTGCGAAAATATATCAATCAATCAATCTATCTATCAATATTTATTGTCATTCGGCAATACATTGCAATAGACAACGTCAAAATGATAAAAATAACATAAAAATTATCACAAACAATCAAATCACAACATTCATTTCAACGTATTCATCAACATGATAAAAAGGATTTTGTAATAACCAGTTATATATCCTTTTATTAAAAGACTTAAAATTTAAACTTCTGATATCAATACTCAAAGTATTAAAAAGTCTTATACCAATAACCATATAACTATTAGTGATAACACTTAATCTTGTAAAAGGAACATCCAACTTCGAATTATTTCGAGTATGGAAAGAATGAACATCGTGTCTAAAGCAATATTTTTTGATATGTTTTTTTTACATATAACAAACAATGATACATATACAAATTTACTACAGTTAAAATTTTGCTTATTTTAAACAACGGTTTGCAAAGCTCTCTAAATGATGCCCTGTTTATTATTCGTATTGCCTTTTTTTGCAAAATTAAGACTTCTTTTAAATGGGCACTGCTCCCCCATAGCAGAATACCATAACCTAAAATGGATTGAAAAAATCCAAAATAGGCAGACCTCAAATGTGTATTGGGGACCATGTAAGTTAAATTTCTCAATAAGTTTAATACCCTGGACAATCTAGCACAAATATACTCAACATGACTACTCCAGGTTAGTGTTGAATCAATTCTTAAACCCAATATATTAATAGCTCCATTCTCATTTGAAAACATATCTTGATCAAACTTCCTTAAAGAGCACAATAAATTTTGTGTTTTATCATTATTTAATAAAAAACCATTAGCCCTAAACCATTCATTAGCACAGCTAAGTGTATCCTTAACTAATTTATTTATTCCATCGAAATCAGCATGAGTGCTAATAAAATTAGTGGCATCTGCAAACATAACAGTTTTTGAATTCAAAATATTACCTGGTAGATCGTTGATTGCCAAGACAAATAATAGTGGTCCCAGGACAGATCCCTGGGGTACACCATAACTTACCTCAACCTGACTAGACATATTTCCACCATAACACACATATTGTGTCCTGTCAAATAAATAAGATTTGAAAAAACTAAGTGCAACACCCTTTATACCGTAATAATCTAACTTAAGTAAAAGTATTTTATGGTCAATGCTATCAAATGCTTTGCTTA
>PNEQ01004549.1:42618-79036 GCA_003012365.1 Medauroidea extradentata | reverse complement strand
ATACATCAAATTGAGCATTAATATCACCCCCAATCACAATTTGTTTTCTTCTATAACTAAGCTGTAAAAACAACAATTCCAAGTTTTCTAAAAATATGTCAACGTCCCCTGACGGAGAACGATACAAACTCACTATAATGATGTTGAGGTTTACCAATTCGATGGCCACACATTCAAAATTTTTTTCATAACACAGACCCTCTAAGTCCAAAATTATACAGCTCGAACTAATATAATCAGAAGCATAAATGCTAACACCACCTCTGATAGAAATTGATCTACAATAACATGACAATTTAGTGAATCCATCGATTTTAATATAATCAGCTTCTTCCGTTTTATACCAATGTTCAGATAAACATAACAAATCATACTTATTAGTGGCTTGAAAACTTAAAACATAAGTCTTGCCATAAAGACCTTGAACATTTAGAAAAAGAATCCGTAATTCACTAGGTTCCACTGGGCACAGGCTATTTAATTCCCAGTCTCCACCATTGTTTACAAGTTTAAATTGCTAACACGTCTTGACAATTTAAAGGTGCTTACCAACGCCCCTTCCGGCCAAAAATCTTCGTTATACACCATATCCCACAGAGTTTCAGGGATTCCTACCTTGAATGAACTATACGTAGGATATCTGATGGTCAGCTTCTCTACAACATAACTCCCCACCTTATTATTAGACAAAAAATTTTCAATGTCGCTTTTTTCGACCAAAGGATCCAGCCGAGACAAAAATATAAACTTAGATCTCTTAACAAAAACTTAACAAAAAAAAGGTTAGATTACAGCTACCAAAAATAGGTATACTTATTATATATATTTTCATAAGGCATGCATGCCATTAAACGTCGGGACTGCTCAGGGAACAGGTAAGCTAAATTATCTTGGCTGTGCTTCAATATCGCGACAGCCGGAGGTCAACAAGATAACAGTACTATCATCTCAATGGATTTTCCGTCATATTTTAGAGCAATTTAAAAACATTCAGCCGAGAAATTTTTTGCTGTGTGTAACTCGTATCTGTAAATTAACCTTTCATATGTCTAGATAAACAAATTTGAATAATTTTGTCACTTAACTGATATAAAAATTCAAAATTTAGTGTTGTCATGATAAAACATTCCGCGATTTGAAACATGTTGGTCACTATAATTCACCTTTGTGTTGAATGTTGTTAGTTTTATGGCAATCTTATAAATCAGAACATGATAGATATTTTCGAAAGTATAACTAGCAATAATGATTGGTAAGTAGAGGAGTGTGACGAGTGTTGGTTGTGTTGGCAGCAACAGAACGTCGTCTACAGCTACTGTAACCGCACCAAGCCTGGCTGGGCGCATGACGTCACACTACGTCACTGGTCGTGCTTCAAAGCTTCCAAGATGGCGGCCGTGCACTCGCCCAAGGTCCACTTGCTGCCCAGCCTCCCAGAACACGAGGAGGTGAGCTCTCTCACCCTCCCCTCTCTTCCCTCTTCACATGTTTGCTACCATCCCTCCCCCTCCCCCATTTTTCTGCAGAAAAGAAACCTTCATGGACACCAAAGTTTCATCGCAATCAGATGAATGGTATACGAACTTATATGTCACAAACATACAGATATATATATGTATATATATATATATATATATATATATATATATATATATATATATATATATATATATATATATAGTTTCTGAAATACTTTTACAAACTTCTAGGGTAGGTTCCTTACACCAAAACAAGAAAGTTCATATAAACTTATGTCTGAAAACCATTAATTTATGAGTTATTAATGAATGTTTAGCTCAATGTGTTACAAGGTAATTAGTTTTGTAAACAGTCATTGAATAATGTTATTGATTGCAGATGCCTGCATTTATATCCTCTTAGCATTGGTGAAAGTGTCATAAGCTCAGAAAGTCACAGTAAATGTACGAAATGACATCCCATCCTCTTACGTCCACACACAAATACACACGTCGGATCATGCAGTGCTGCAACCTTTCAAATACTCCTACATTGTGTCGAAATGTTTCACATGCGCCCATGGTTACATCTGCAAAACAACACTAGTCAAATGTGACGAACAGATTATTCACAAATGTAAACAAGTTTCCTTGGTAACTTATCACCATCAAGGACACACATGAGCTTATGACACTTTCATGAATGCTAAGAGAATATAAATTAGTGCATCTGCAGTCAATGACATTATTCAATGACTGCTTACAAAACGAGTTACCTTGCAACACACTGAACATTACTTTTATTAATAACTCAAAAACTAATGATTATCGGATATATGTTTATATGAACTTTTTTTCTTGTTTTGGTGTAGGGAACCTATCCCTAAATTTTGTAAACGTATCATAAAGAATAATTTTTTGACAGCAACTGCCAGAAAAAATTTAACAGCATAATGGGTTTAGTAGAATATTCCATTTTTATCGAAAATTTGTTGATTCAATACTGTTGTTTAGTAATCAGTATTTCTAGGTAAACAGTTCCTCTCGTATTGACGGGGATAACCTGCCTTCTTACAGTGTGTTGTAGGTGAGACTTTATTTCTATATTTTCACCTTCTTTTTAACGCTAATATTGCCGAGTAGGCAACACGCACGGTATATGCCTGACTTAACCACACTATATGAGGCTAATATTTATTTGGTAGATGACAACTACGTACTTGAGGGCCTGAAATGTGTTATTTATCGTACACAGCTAGTGTTTCAGAACCACGTATTGGAAGGATAATCTGTGTTTATTTGGTCTTGGCTACTAAGCGATCAACACCACGTTTCTGTTCATAGAAAAGGACTAAACATGCACATTTAATTGCTGATTCAATATTTTTTTTTAATTGCGAGTGGATGGAGGGAAACCTGAAATCTTGTTTGTTTATGTATAAAGAAGTGTATTTAATGTCAAATTACTTTAATTTAAGCATTCTCTGTCATATTTAACCATTTTGTTTTGTAGTTTTTCAAAATTTATGTTTTAAATTAGTGTAGTTTTTGTCACTTTACATGTAATTAGTGTAAATTTACAACATATTTGTTGCAAACACAAAAGTTGTAAAGATACGGAAATATTGTGATCTTTAAACGATTCCTACAACGTGTTAGTATTTTAAACTGAGCCGTTTATGTTGATATGAGACATTGCAAGCGATGGCGTATATCCACAAAGACGGTTTAATTCATAAATAATGTTGTACTGTAGTGTTCCAAGCATTTATTATAAATCTTCTCATTCTAATTATTTGTAATTATACAGACAAATTAACAACCGCGATTCATGTACTATGCGTGGCGTCATGAAGTTCTGAACGCGTTACGCGAAGGACTTAATTTTCTGACCGAGTAAATACCTTTGGATAATATTCTTTGCAGTTAAATTACGACAATAAAGTTGTCTATAGCAACCCGTGATTCAGGGTAACAATTTCACAAGCGTTATATTATCAGTGACATACATTATCTTCAGGTTCATGTCTTGCACTGATACAAACAAATACACTTTAGTATTATCTAGTGTAGTTAGTTGAATACCGCACAAATTATTGCGCACTTTCGCAGTGTATGGTTGTCCTTGATTGATAAGCACGAGTATTCCACGGTCGATAATTTGTTATCGGACCTACTTTCACAAGCCATTTGAAGGTTAAAATGAAGGTTGCAGTGCGTCGTGTTTCGTATCAGAAATATTAACTTTCTTGAGAATAAATCGCACACATTTCAAGATTTCTTTTAAATAACGCAAAACGTGTCGTTTTCAACTATCACTAATTTTGTAACCTGATCACAGAACAATGTAAGGGAAAAATAGAAGAATTAATTGTACTTAGTAGTGTAAGCAACCTCAGTCTGACAGGTAAACTGTCAAATCCAATCTTGCCTATTTTATTCTATTGTACAGGAAAGCAAATATATATATATATATGTTGGGGCCGTGACTGACGCAGTGGCTACAGCACTCGCCTCCCACCAAGTGATCCGGGTTCGATTCCCGGCGAGGTCGGTCACCCGATTTTCGCATGTGGGAATCGTGCCGAACGATGCAGGTTGTCGGCGGGTTTTCTCAGGGATCTCCCGTTTCCCACTTCCTTTCATTCCGTCGTGGCTCCATACTCACCTCATGTCACCCCTCACCAGTGGTGAAGACCTACACGTTAACTGCTGACCTAGATCTCTTCAGTGATACATGTTGCGATAGTTATGAAAATTAAATATAGATAGGTACATGATTTCATCAGCCGAATTACGACTATATCTATGAGATAAGTTAATAAAAATAAATGGTGATGTCTAGTTCTGAATGAATATTATGGATATGCGTGGCTTTAAAGGTTAGTAAACTTGTCAGAGACAATATTTAGTAATCCTGCGTCATCCAACAGTAATTTTAGAATGCATATTTACAGTGGGGTGGACACGTCTGGTTCTGAACGAAGACAAATGTCTTCCTGATTTTTAAATGGGAGAGGTAAATTAATAATTAAATCTGACTAGACCGCGGTCATAAAGGAACAGGACTGGACACTGGAGTTGAAAATTGGCTCACATATGACAGATTGGCGCCACTGGCACTCTCGTGTTGTTTTAACATTGCGCTAAATGTAACTACTAGTAGCAAGTTCGTGTCGCAGCCACTAGGAGCACTGGTAGTACGATGCTATATTGCATAGATAAAACAACACTTCATTGCTAGTGGCGCTTTCAGTCATAACGGGGACAACTGAACAGCATTGGTAGATAGACTAGTGTCCAGACCTGTTCTTCTACGGCTGTGGACTAGACCTATACATTAGTGTGTAATTCACCAAACTCACATATAAAGTATGTTCAACTTAGTTTCAGATTTTTGTGGACATGTCTGTTCCAATGTTGTCAGCCTTCCATGTTACAGTTTGTTGGTCGGCATAGAGGTTTCCACTGTTGCGGGTTGTTTCCTCCATGGCGTGGCACCAATCACTATAGAATTATAACCCAGGCATTTTTAGCAAAATTGTATGAAAACCTGTAAAAAAATATTGTAAATCTGAAATTTGGTGTGAGTAATCTATCAAGTGTACTAAACAACATACTAGAAGACCCAAGTCCTCCTAAGCCGGCTTCATTGTTTATGCTTGCATAAAAGTCATAAGTAATATGTTATATTCACATTTTAAATATAAATTTTTAATAACCTTAAAAAACATCGTAAATTTGAAAATTGGTACACAATCACTTTTTAGTGTACAGAACAACATACTAAAAGTTCCAAGTCCTCCTAAACAAGCTTCATGGTTTTTCTTGCAAAAAGGTCACAAGTAACATGTTATATTCACATTTTAAACATAAATTTCGATAACCTTACGTAACATGTTATCATACAAATACTAAGGTGACGTAAAAACGCGGATTGCAGAAAATTCATAACTTGTACAAACAATATCATTACGCCATGTATTTCCGATGACAGTACGGCTGAAGTAAAATCGTAGCACACTGCACATTGCAAACATGTAAAGCTGCATGTGACATGTAACATTGACTGATGAAAACGATGGGTTCATCGTAAACGTTTTCGTAGGTTTACCCCTTGCAGCTGTTATATTATATCTGGATCATCCAGAGCATCTACATCATATTCAGAGTTGGGTATATTGTAACAAATTCTGCCCCTGCAGTGGGCACACATTATGGAGCAACTTAGGCCAGCAGTACGGCAAGAGCAGCGTATGCCATAACCTTCCTTACAAGCACAGGATATAAGTTGTGATAGGTCGTTTGGTGCGGGAGGCATATCAGATGAGACTGGTATCAGTGATTGACCTGTCACCATTCATCCCAATCGGTTGGACAAAGTATGTTATCAAGCCATTCTTGAACCTGAAGAATAAACTCGAACATCTAGTTAGAGCACTGTTATAAATTAAGGTAAATAATGTCCATCTGATGTCACAACAATTTACCTGTAGACATGTTCTGAATCTGTGCTGCTGGCTAGCTACACTGGTAGGCGGAAGGCCTGCAAGTACAAAGGAGGCAGTGACTGCCTGCCTCCCAAGGGAGCGAGCAAACATACACCACGGAATTCATCCAACTTCGTGACATTTTCATTGGTGCACAGTTGGATAAGGAACTGTTCACCAGCAGTTGTCATTTGGCCTTTGTCTGCTGAAGGATTGTTGGAAACTTCTGCAATGGTTTGAACATTGGGTTTGTCAAGCAGCTTCCATCATGCTTTCTTTTTTCCCTTGCCGAAGACAGCCGAGGTTGTGTCACAATTTGTGACTGCAAGGATAAAGAGCAGTCTTCACACTTGTATTACTCTGAATATCACCCACCTTGTATATCTTTGATCCTGGACGAAGTACATTTATATTTAAAACGTCTTGTGCTCGAGCTAGAAGCATTATGAGAATATTCGCGTCAGCAGCCACAACTGTAACCTCCCGACCTGCAGTTACTTCCTCTATTGCTGTTCGGACAATCAATGTATCAGCGTCAGCTACTGCCTGCTGTACCTTTAGTCCTGAAGTCTGGAATGCCAGTGAGAGCATGTTTGTGAGCCTTGTCTTATTGTTCCCATTGGAGAGAAAGTCTGGTGGTGACACTGTTACAATGGTGTTTGAGGTAAAGGCAATGTCAGGACATTTCTTACGTACTGCACGTCATTTTTGCTCCTCTTATTTTGTAGACAGAATTTCGTTGCAGCCATCGAAAACAATAGCTGATGTTGGATAGTTCCGTTTTAGATATTGAAGGTATGATTCGATTAGTGTTCCAAGCGCAAGAAAAAACAACAAAGCCGGCTTAGGAGAGCTTGGGACTTTTAGTATGTTGTTCTGTACACTAAAAAGTGATTGTGTACCAATTTTCAGATTTTCGTTTTTTTTTTTTTTTTAAACTTATTTAAGCCTAAAATGCCTGGGCTATATTAACTCACGAGATCAGACTTGGACAGGGTGAATAATCAGATTGAAGTATACGTAAAGTAATTCGAGTTAAACATGAAAGTGTCGAGTAAGAAAGGAGGTCCTGGTGATGTAGTAAACTTGGTTACTTGACTGAACAGGTTACATTATATAACCTCTTTATGTTGCAGATGGAGAGGGAAGTGCCTGTACATGTCCACAAGAACCTGGTGGACAGAATTAACGCCGCGCAGACATCTTGGAAAGCAGAGATACACAAGCCCTTCCTCGGCATGTCTCGTCGACAACTGCTCAGTCTAGCTGGAGGTCCTAGGTGACTGTCTATCTACACTATTACCAAAACTGAAACACTGAATAAATAAGTAGTAAGAAAAGTGACAAAACATGACATTTATCGTACTCGTTTTCTCTTTGGATTGTCATGGCGTCGGAGTTCGTAGATGTTTGGTTAGACTGCAGTTTAGTAAGACCTATTTTATTATCTGTGAGGAAATTGACATGTCAGTAACTTCACATTTACCATTTATAAATATGTAAATGAGATACATACAAATTTCATCATTTCTTAAAGTATGAACGGTTGTTCAAACCAATGTACCAAATTCCATATAACTTAGTTTACTTTCCTGTACGCCCCGAGAGCTGGTATAATAACAATGGTTAAAAAAACTTCGTTATTTCGCTTCCGAGTTAGTTATTATCTGATATTAGCCTCGAAACGCCATATTTGCCCTTTCTAGTTATTGAGTTGATATACAAAGTAATTATAGTATTTTAAGAAATGCAAGTTTTCACATAAACCAATGTGTCTAATTCACGTGGTATTGTTTATATTCCTGTACGCCCCGAGAGCTGACACGATAACTACAATGAAAAAACTTTCTTTGTCCCTTCTGTTAGTATTACTTATTCTGAGACTGAAATACTGTCTGTGAATGAAATACTGGCTGTTTTAAAATTAAAATTAAATATTGATTACAATCGAAACAAAAGAAGATTAAAGACCCTCGTAACTGGAATATGGAAAACGAATCCTTAACCGAAGATTACAGTAGTTTCCCTCCTCTGCCTGACAACTTATGAAACGAAAAATAAATCTTACAATAAGATAACAATGAAATGAAGTTATGAATATATGTAATTAGTTTTATTTAATATGTTGAAACGTTCAAAGTAATAGTACATATTATTTTATTAACGTGAAAATTCTGAAACGTCTCTCTTCTGTATGCATAGCAGTAGATCTCAAAACACTTAGAGCATAGATAACAACTAGAGAGCTGATTGCCTATCCCTGTCCATGCTGTGAAGTGATTCCTAGATCTAATCAGCTGTTGATGGGCACCGAGCGAAACAAGTTTCATAATTATTACTACATAGCGGTGAGCATATTGTATTTAAATATCACTCACATTTAAAGAAGCATATCCAGAATGATTCGCTGTCGCATATTACCAGCATCCAACGATTTTCGTTCATTTTCGTGTAAAATAAGGGTTTGTTTACATGTTATGTTTACATTGTCTTGGCATTTTCGTTTTCCAGTAATTTAAAGAATGAATAAAAATGAATATGTTGTGTGCTGATTGTAAAAGATTCAATAGCCAATAAATCTTATTTCTCAAGGTCTTTACAAAGGAATATCGCAACATTAATTATTTTGTAGCGGTTTACGTATATTTTGCCTATCGCTAGATGCAGGTTTCACAACAAAAGCACCAAGCTATCTCTAGTTATCCATGCTCAAAGTCAAAACATGTTTCCATCTCTTTGGTTTAAATCAAAGATTTACGCAAATGAACAGATCCTACTTTCTGCTAAAGTTCAGCAATGGAAATCGTAAGATAAAACATACACATAAGAAAAGATATCTAGGTTCATGAAGCCCTTATAACCGCCGTATTGCATTAATTTTCAAAATACACTTCAGACTAGGTATGGTTAAGGGCGCAGTCTACCACAATTTTCATCACCATTTTTTTATATTTTTTATTTGTATCAGATTTTTTTTTTTTTCTTATTTGAGACGCAAAATGTTACTAAATTTAGCTCTTATGAAATTTTTTATCTCTCATAGTTGTTGCGTAATAGCTTGTTAATGTCATATTTTGTATATTTCCGTTTTAACGACTACACTAAAACCAACAGATACACCAAACTAAAAAAAATCACAATGGATAAAGACATTGCAGGCTACAATGTCATGCTCATAAAAATAAAAAATAAAGATTATTTGTATTTAAAAAAAATTAAGGATTTTTTTTATTTTACTTTTAGCATTTTTTTAATACAAAGAATTTTTATTCTTTATTTTTATGAGCGTGGCATTGTAGCCTGTAATGTCTTTATCCAATGTAATTTTTTAAAGTTTGGTACATCAGTTGGTTTTAGTGTAGTCCTTAAAACGAAAACATGCAAAACATGACTTTAACAAGTCATTACGCGACAACTATGAGAGATAAAAAAAAATTCATAAGAGCTAAATTTAGCCACATTTTGTGTCTAAAATAAGAAAAGAAAATATTTGGTACAAATAAAAATTTAAAAAAATGGGGATGAAAATTGCGGTAGACCGCGCTCTTAAGAATTGCGATTAATATTTTTAATTGAAAATTACATTATTTATCAATGGCCTTTGAAATAAACTAAACATTCAACCACCCGACAATACTAAGTGATCTTGGAAAGATTCCAGCAATGAGTTAGTATTATAAACTGAACCGTTCTTGCGGACATACGTCCTTGCGAGCGTATTATTTTTATGTTTGCCCACAAAACCGTTCGTTTACAATAATACTAAAATCAAAATGCGTTCCTATAGGCCGTACTAAAAAAATTCACTAAAATAACATTTTTTGTAGGAAATATTCCCTGCAAAATTATTTTGTAGTGACCGCAATTTTTTTTTTTTGGTGGGCACAATGTTTTAGTGATGTCAACAAAATGGTAATATATTTTGTAACAGCAATAAAATATTTTTCCAGTGAGGCCTTAAAGTTTTACGATAATTTCGAAAATATTTTTTATGCATCCTAATATCTGTTGAAGAATCACTGCATTGTTTTAATACTGTAATTATGTATACCCTAATTTATTTCGTAGCAATAAACACCACATTTAATTGCCCCCAAATATTGCAAATATTGTTATAAAAATTTACCAAAATCCATAAAAAAATTTTGCTGTGAGAACGATTATTACTAGTATACATATACTTGTATGTTCACCTCAGTGTACAGTCAACGAGCAGTGAGTGTAGTACAACTGTAGTAATATACAGACAGTGTTCTGTGAGTGGTCAATGGGGCAGATATAGAGGTTATCCGTGAACCGGCCATTACTTTTATAATGATGACGTCTGCTATAAGCCCTACGGAGACTGTGATTAGCAAATTTGCTTTACTAGTGTTCTAATTAATGCATTCAGTGTTAAATAGGATCGAAATTTTTTCAAATAATTGTGTTAAAAACTATGTAAGTTGTTTGCAAATTTGTGAAAAAATCAGTAGTAAATTGAGTAAACGTCTTGAGGTGCGAGTAAAGTTATTGACGCACTTATTTTACCTTCACCTGTATGCATGCAGGCCTATGTATGTATGCTTATGTATATATGTATGTAGGCATATGTATGAATGTAATGGAACCTTCCAATCAAAATTTTCACCTGCTTCCAGACGTCCTAGTTATTTTTAATTTTGGACACGTATTAAGAATCGATGACCATAGAATAATGATTATAGCTATGACCTGTGGGGATTCTGACGCACTATGTTTTTAAAAAATCGAAATATTGAAACAAAAGGTTTTCAAATAAATCACTTACGTAAAAATTCTGGAAAAAAAAATCTGAAAATTGACACTAGAAAAAAGTTCCATGTAATGTCGACGCGTTAGCTGAAATTGCTAGGTTACGAGAAAATAAACGAAGTTATTTTAAGTTGACTGTCAAACACACGGTCGTAGAAGAACAGGTCTGGACACTCGCTTGGATATTTGACCCCCTTGTTGTTTGGCAGTAGTTCACCAAGTTACCGAGAATATTGTGTTTTATTGGCGCTGACGTTACGGCGGTCGGACTAAACTCCGCCCACTTCCTTTCCGTTAGGATAAACAATTTATCAAAACGTATTTTTTTATCACTATATGAAACACTCCTTTCGCTCACAATTTAAAATCATGGCTCCATAAATATTTATTTACTTTATAAATTTAACAAAGGAAAAAGTGGACTGGATTTGAGTCCGACCGCCCGGAAAACAGCGCCAAAAAGTACGACATTCTCGGTAACTTGACGAACTACAGCCAAACAACAAGGGGGTCAAGCAAAATACATTGTTAGATAGGCGAGTGTCCAGACCTGTTCTTCTACGACCGTGGTCAAACATGAAGATTCGAGTGTCATTTATTATATCTACAATTTTTTATTTTAAGACTAAAAATTGCTCTCTACTAAACTTTTCAGAATTACTCCGCCTTTACGAATAGCTGGAGATAAAGTTAAGACACTGAAATCCAGCACCCTACGTTATTTTACTTTTGTTAATTTTGAGGCCAATGCCTTTATTCTTACTTTAAATTTGTTTTTAAAAAATTAAGTTGTTCTGAATTGTGGTGCATTATATTGCTGTTGAACAAATTCTTTATAGTTAAGGTATTTTTTCAACAGTTTATAGTTCATACTGACACAATATCGTGTTTTCTAGTGTTATAAACTATGCATATATGTATGTTGAGGCAGGTCGTGGCTGGCTCACCGCCCCCAGCCCGCCCCCGCCAGTGAAGAGCTGAAGGCAGCTGCTGCCAAGTTACCTCGACACTTCGACTGGAGGAATGTCAGTGGTATCAACTATGTCTCTCCCGTCAAGTAAGGCTGCATTCATCAACAACAAATCGAGAGTGAGAAATTTCGACTTCTTAGATTGTGCGCAAAAATTTACTAAAGATCAGTTATCTAAGATCTTTTTTTAACGTATCGGATTCAAGGAAACAATTTTCAATTAATGCATTTAACATCGATTTATGTAGCCCTATTTTCAATTACTGCATTTTGCATTTATTTATGAAGCCTGCCAATCGTGTTGAATTTTCGGTTTACGAATTGTAACATTATTTTGTCATTGCACTTCAACATTACAGAAGGCCTTTATATTTAATCAGCAATTTTTGCGTATTCTTTTATGACTGGAACAGCGGGCATTTATTTATAATTAAAAAATCACATTTGACTAATGACGTCAATTGGTCGATATTGGCTTTATTACTTTATAGCAAGGTAATATATTTACCTGTAGACCTATAATTTTGTTATTTATTTTAAAGGCACTCTATATCTAAAAATTCATAATTTTATAATTGTACAAAACACTGGCTAATTGTTACACATTATATTAACAGTAATTTCTCACAAATAAAACCAAATATTTCGATTCCATAGATATCGTAGAAGTGCACGTCATAGTAGCCATTTTACTATTTGCGCTACTTATCCAAAGTTTAAAACTATTCAAAAAATACAAATGAAATAATTTACAGTTTACGTAAATGCATTAAGCTACAAAATGACACCTTCGTAATTTTGTGTTAAAAATTATTTGTATTTTAAAATAAGTCTTAAATTCACACAAACTTTGTGCGTATCTTTCAGTACTTGTATATTTTTAAATAATTTCACTTACAATAACTTACGTGTCATTCTGTAACTTAACACATTAACTTCCACTCCAAATTATTTTATTAGTATCACTTGAATAGTTTTACTTTGCTTAAGTTGCAAAGCTTATCGAATCTTTACTTTGACAAGAGCTTGTAGAAAAAGTATGGAATCGAACAATATTTTGTTCGTGGTAAATTACTATTAATGCAATGTGTAATAGTTGGATAGTGTTTGGTACAATTATAACATTGTGACTGTTTCATTGCAGTGCGCTCTAAAAACAACGGAAAAAGCAGTAATTTAAGTATGACTCACAATGTCCCACATTAGCTTTATGCTTAAAACAAAGTGTATTCACAGACCAGAATGATTTTATAAAACAAGAGTTTTATTATTTTCTGATAGGACCGCGGTGGCCGAATAGCCAGACCTCTCGCCTCCCACCAAGGCGATCCGGATTCGATTCCCGGCGGGATCGGTCCCGGATTTTCGCATATGGGAATCGTGCCGGACGATGCTGCTGGCCGGCGGGTTTTCTCAGGGATATCCCGTTTCGCCTGCCCTTTCATTCCGGTACTGCTCCATACTCACCTCATGTCACCTCTCACCAGCGCTGAAGACCTCGATGTTAAGCGCTGACCAAAATCTCTCTCTCTCTCTCTCTCTCTCTCTCTCTAATGTTCTGCAGAGTGTGTATCGACAAAGCCAGGCGGTAGGTACTGTATGTAGTCTGTTTATACTAAGATATACGCTAGACAATCCAGAATCTGTTGAGGTAGCCGCCAGTTGTAACCCTGACGTTTAATTACGAAATATTAAATATTAATGTGTCTCGTACAAGCTGGTACCTGTTTAAATATTCTGCGTCAAGTAATTCATACAGTGAGAGAACCGCAGGAACACCTATATTCCCAACTTTCCGGCGCTAAAAATATAGTTTAAAAAGTATTGTTGAAACTTATATGATAATATACGTGTGAAATGTTGCGTGGACGATGTACCTGAGCAGACATCAATCATGTGAGATGAACAGTTTTCCAATCATCTTGTATAGGCCGAGGTTCTGCACACCACACAGCGCCCTGGACAGACGGCCACCTTAAAGGGGCAGTGTGTTGCAATGGGTTCGTATTATGAACATCAACGTTTTCCGTTTGAATGATTATTGCAATGGGTTCGTATTATGAACACAAAAGTTTTTTACTGTGGTTTTTTCTGCATTACGACAACATTCGCCCGCAATTGCGTATGCCCAAGAAAACTTTGATGTTCTTGAAGGGGGAGTGTTAGACAATTATATTGTGTTTACAATTTTTGAGCCATAAAAATTATTCAAATTATTTTATCACAATTTTCTCTTCGACAAAGCATTATGTGTATTCTTGGTAAACTGCTTTACATTAAAAATAATGAAATCTTTCATCAATTTGTCACGCATAATCATTACAAGAGAATTCTTGAAAGTTAACCTATATTTCTATAGTAATGATTTTCATGAAAAATTAATAAAATATTACATTATTGTTTATGTCAAGCAGTTTACCAAGAATAATATATTATATTCGTTGTCGAAGAGAAGATTGTGATAATACAATTTAAATAAATGTAATGGCTAAAAAATTGAAAATGCAGTAAAATTGTCTAACACTCCTCGTTTATGTTGGTGTAGTCAGCGCTGGGCGAGGGGGATGGGGAACAGAAAGTTGGGAGGGAACTTGCATAGTGCAACATTGGTTGCAGGTCGCAGATGTGCGGGACATGCTTCATCTTCTCTACTGTTGGCATGATGGAGTCTCGCATCAGGATCAGAACCAACAACACTCAGAAAACACTCTTCTCCGAGCCGGAAGTGATGCAGTGTAATGAGATGGCCCAGGGGTGTGATGGTGGCTTCCCGTACCTCGTCAGTCGCTACACCAAGGTCAGTCGATGCCAGACCATGACTATTTGAAGCCTGGCATAGTTAACCGTGTGCGAAGCGTGAGTTGACACAATAAACGGTTTCTTATCACGGTTCTCTGTGTTGCATAGATTGAACATTTATTTACGTTCTTGTTTTAAGTTTACGAATGGTAAAATATACATACAATATTTATATCTAACTGTGAGTATAAAGTAAAACGAATTTGAACTAAATTAAGTAGATAGTTTAGAAGTTATAACTGATGAGAGAATTTTAACATAGTCATGCAGGTTTATAAGGTGGCTGCAGTAACTTCAGGTGTTAATGCATTTCGGACCCGAATTTCCGTGTTTTGCTTTGTGTTTAAAGAATTTAAAAGTAAAGTCTAATAATGATTTAATGTTAGCATTAAAACAAAAATTCTCCGTATACTTCAATTTAGTTAGGCAGTTGTACTTAAAAGTTCAATATGTTGAACTAAACTACAACAAGAACCACATGACATTATAGTTGAAGAACTTTTGTGACCAACGCGAACAACTCTAACAACAGCCATCAATAATGCCATAGGCCCTTCATGCTGGTATCTCAGGCTTCTGATGTGAAAGACACGACAAAAAAAAAATAATAAAACGAAACAACGACACAGCAAAAATACTTTCCATGTGACAGGCTTGCTTTAGCAAGGCAATAGTTAATACATACCACGCAAATGTGAATTTCTTTGGACCCGTTTAGAAGCCACCAGTAAAACATCGTTATTTTCAAAGAAGTTAACTATGGAGGATTTATCTTAGTACTAATTTATTTCAAATACAGACGCTTGAATAAAATTCTTGGACTCAAAATGTTGAGAGAGAACATATACGCAGTGCCCGTATATATAATTGTTTTCTAAGTTAAATCTGAAACATGTTTATACGAGGAGGCAAATGATGTTAGAATTCAATAAGCAAATATAACTCATTGAAAAAAACTAAACGTATAATTTAGTTATACGAGGTTGCGTATAGTGATTGCAGTTCAGTACAGTACGATAATGGAAATATTTTCAAACCCAAGACCCGGCAGTTGCAGACGCATCTTGCATTTGATTGGTTGTCTTGTGTTGTTGAGGAAGTGAGAATCCAACGTTTACATAATGTTAATAACTCATCTACCAATCAGTCATCCTGCACGACTATAGTCGAAAATTACCAGTTGCTCTTAGTTATCATAATTACCACTTAACGAAATATATAAAGAACGCCGAAGTTTGATTTCACAACCTGGACTTCAAAAATGCCCTTAAATAACTCAAACAACCATACAAATTTGTCTAAGTTAGCATAAAATGGAGTTACTTTTCCCAATTGCGGTGTAACTTTGTACAGCATATTTTTTGTTGTAAGAGAAGTTTTGCAGCGTCATAAATTGATGATGACATCGTCATTCACAGATTTAATAATAAACGGTACTTAAAGAGTGAAGCGTAGTTTGGAATTTCATATGAAATTTTACTAATGGAAAGGCGCAAAGTGAAATTGTTTGACGGTAGCCGTATATCATAATTATGTCCTCCAGTTTTGACACGTTGTGAAATATTTATTTTGTCGCAGGACTACGGCATGGTTGAAGAGGGCTGCTACCCCTACACCGGTGTTACTTCTGGCTTGTGTAGGAAGACTTCCTGTGCTCGTCACTATGCCGCACGCTACAACTACATTGGAGGTGAGTCGATCCTTCATTGTTAGCTCCGAAACCAACTTGTTCTTGAGGAAATACATTGTAAGCATGGGATCCGTGTAAATGAACTAGGAGATCAGGCAGTGTCCGTGTCAGGAACGTTATGCCTTATGCTGGAGACACTGACGTCATATCCTATGATGTTCGTCCATATAGAGCTAAGTTAGTAGGCAACATGCTGGACCAGGGTAGTATAGAGAGTCTGCCGTGGTCAGTTTGTTCTCCAGACATATCCAGCAATGAGCACGTCTGAGAGACGTTATTGTTGACCAATCACCTAACTGATTCCAAGTCATAGTTGTGAGCAGCATATTGGCCGTTCAGAAAGACAATACTCCATACTTTCGTCCCGCCGTATTTTGCAAAACAGTATAGTGGCCTATATATTGTGTACATGTGTAATATGGAGAATGGCTATGAAGTTGTTTAAAGAAATATTCAGTAGAGCACATGAGAGTCACCATTGGCCCTGTCAGATGTGGACAATCCAATAACAAAGCAAGAACGTCAAATATATACGTGTTATACTGAAGCCTAGCAAACATTCAACTGTTCCTGCGACAAACCAATGTTCCTAACCATACTTGAGGACAGCTGCTGTAATGTTCGTGTGTGTTTTCTGTACAGTCCTACTGATGCCATGCCCTTTCCATTGTAATTAACGAGCATATCCTTCTCTATCTGTTAGCAGTATCAATTCACTTTCACCGAGTCCTTAATTATTCCTAACTGTGTACATTTTCATTTTAGCTTCATTATTTCTGGCGAGATAAATCTCTGGCATGTCCTACGTTCAGTACGGACTTGAAACACACTTGTTCCACATAGCCTAGAAAACATCTGGTGCGTGTATCACATACGTTGTCTTTATGTTTGTTGATTGGCCTGGACAAGTAAAGACATTCTTGATGGTCGACGATAACAAACGACTACCACTTGCGCAGTCAAGTTCCAGTTATGTTAAACGTCACGACATTGGCCATTGTGCCGTGCAATAGGTTTCTTCTGCTGCAAAAATATGTCATTACCGCATTACGTATGTGGTTGTAACAATTGCTTCTACTCGCCTACTCGTATGTACTGTACACAAAATACCTACTGGTAAGCATAGCAACGACATAAGTTACTAAAATTCGCAGAGAGCTATTTGTCTAAAAAGGCGCGCGGTACGAGCAGACTTTTTTTTCTCTAAATGTGAGTGTTAATGTTTCATTCGTCATTTATTTAGTATTAGCGTTTCGCTTGGACTGAGCCTCAAACAACTATGGCAGGTGGAGGTCTTTGATTTTCGGTTATATTCGCTTAGGTTTTACGTTATATCTTACCATAGATTACAGGGCGAGTAGGGTTTTAGTATAGGTTGGGTATTATTATATGTTTAGAGCCAAGATTTTATGGCGAAAATATTACTGCACAAATTTGTTTCAGTGTCTTATATGCACATCTGCAGCTCTGCTTCATGGTCAGTGATTGGCTGTTTTAC
The DNA here is from genome assembly GCA_003012365.1 of Medauroidea extradentata. Classification (NCBI taxonomy): domain Eukaryota; kingdom Metazoa; phylum Arthropoda; class Insecta; order Phasmatodea; family Phasmatidae; genus Medauroidea; species Medauroidea extradentata. Next base: position 61,359 of record PNEQ01004549.1, on the reverse strand, counting down.
CTCTCACCTTTGTTTGGGTTCCACTGGCAAACCACAGACGCATGATGTCACCATTGCTTTATTCTTATTGGTGCACTCAAATGAGTGACATGTCTGAACAAACACAAGCTGTCAATATCCATGAAGCACGGCTGTCGATGAGCACGTAAGACAATGAAACAAAGTGACAAAATCCTGGCTCTACTCATATGTTCTAGTTTCAGTTAAGTCATGATAGTTTATGTTCAGGTATGGTTAACGCAGTCGTAATGTGATACTGCAAGCCAGACAGCTAATGTTTGGTCACAGTAGCAGGTAGTATATTTCTGATCTGTGGCCACAGTGCAACTAAGCTGCAGTATGTTGGTGTGTACATGTGCAGGATACTTCGGCAACTGCAACGAGGAGGGTATGCTGCTGGCATTGATGCGTGGACCAATAGCAGTCAACTACGAGTATCACAGCGACCAGTATCACTACAAGAGTGGTGTATACCACTACACTGGTATTGTCGACCCCAGCATGGAGTACCCGTATTATGTGAGCATATCCGTGCATTTAACACATCACATTTCATTTCATTCTATGTATTATTTCACAAACAAAGAAATAGAACATTCCAGTTTACTTATAATAGCAACTTACATTTTAATATGACAATAAAGTATACTACGATACAGATCAAAGAACTGATAGCAACAGTAACACAGTGTTCATAACCAGGATCAAAAATTTCTTTCTCTTGTCTGATGGAATGTTTTTAAAACATAAATGGATTTATTGATAAAGTTCAGGGGGGCTAACTTACATTTCAGCACCAAGGCCCCCACCTCATAATAAGGGATCGTCCGGGGATCATCCCCCGAAAAAATATCGATTTGAACGGTGCAAAATTGTGCTAGCTAAGCAGCATCTATGTACTGGATATGTCATTGTTTGATTTATTTAGTAATATTTTCTTGATACAAAAATTTCGTGAACAATCTAACAACGAAAACGTTATCAATCTCGGTTACTTATCCCCTCAAAATCAAATCAGTGCATGTAGATTAACTTGACCACAATTATTTTGTGCATTTCGTCCATTGCCGATGTTGATTACAAGCAATAACAAAAAAAAAAATACTTTTTTTTAATAAGATACAACTAAACAAGTAAAAATAGCTAAATAATGCACAAATGGAGATGAACGCAGCTCAAAACTAAAATAAAAATTAAAAATAATACTTAAGTAATAATAGTGAAAATACGTCCACCAATAGAACAAATAATTAACTTGTAAAATGCATTGTGGTGCGCTGTTTCCTCGACAAATGACAACACACTGTCTTATAACCCAGTTTTATACATTTTTTTTTTTTTACGTTCGTATAATCTAATTGTATAATTTCAAAGCTTGTTAATAAACGTATGAGTTAACGCCAAGCATTTTTCGAACCATACTTCTATTAGGATATGACAACTTGCAATGTTCAGTTTTGGTTGCGGAAGATAACAAGCGATTCTCAGCGTGAAGGCTCGTTGGTTCGGTTCTCGGTACCGCCACTTTTTTTTAATATCTCCGCACATAAACGTATTCACAGCCATAAAAAATTTTGGTTTTGCTTACAATATTTTACAATTCGGCCACAAAAATAATTACTTTTGTTCACATCGCCCCCTACAAAGAAGTTGTTTTGTTGCGCCTAAAGGTTTGTCTGACTCAACTAAACCTGCCAGAGTACAATAGAGACACCTAGCTCGAAGCCCAAGACCAAATATATGAGTATATTGAGGGTGAGATTATGTGTGTCGTATAAACATCCCTTGACGGTGTTGTAAGGGGTTGAAAATATAATATTTTTACAACTCTGTTTTATAATATTTCAATTGTTTCATGTTATTGTTACTACTTTGGTAATATTATACATTTAGCTATGTAAAACGACCGTGGATTAGTGAGAAATATAGTTATTATTTCCAGGGTTCTGGAATGTTTATATGTATTCGCCTCAGTGTATTTGAGATGCCTTTGACGTGTTGGCTCTAGTGAGGTTTTCATCAATGGTTAGTCCCAGGAATTTTATTTCCTGTACTCTTCCAATATTTATGTTGTTATTTTCTACTAGACTTGTATAAAATAACGTGTTTCGTTTTATTATTCATTTAGGGCCATTTTGTTCTTTGTGAGGCACGTGGTTAAGTATTGTCATAACTTGTTACACTACATATAACATTTTATTAATATTATTATCATTGTTACAGAAGATGATATATCGCAAAAATATTTTGTGTCAACATACCTTTGAAAATACTGAAGTTTTTCGCAACGTGTATGATTCGATGATGTATGTCTGACACAACGTAGATATCTGCAGGCCAATATCAGACATTAAATATTACAATAGCGGGATTCTTATTGGCCCAAGTCATATAGGGCAACAGCTCCGAGTACATGAAAAAAAAAAAAAAACAGTGAGCTTTATAAACTGAACAAACGTTTAAACCCAGCAAACAGTCAAGTTTTCCCGCGATAAATCATCCTTTCTAATCATTTTACATAAGGTTGGTATCATCTGCATGTATTGTAAGTTTCCTTTTGAAACTACAATCTTGTAAATCAATAATTTATTACGTAAAAAAGTTCCCAGTGGTATCTACATAATAAAACACATATTTACCAAGATTTTTGTTCGTCAAAGTCACAGTGCAAACAAAGGAGAGTAATGTAACTTGTAATATCCAAGGAAGATTGATGCTGTTTTTGTGACGTAATCAATGCAATAACCACTGTGATATAGTCATAACTCGTCCAGTGCTACACCACGGAGTGTGTGTCATTGTACGCTAGATAGAGTTGCCATTACTCCAGAGAAACTAACTGTTAAACTCTGTGCCTCGGTAACCTGTTATATAATTCCTTACGTGATCAGTGTTTTCTAAACAGCATAATGCCATACATACGGTGAATTTCCGCCACCTTAGCTGTCAGATTTGAACCTGTGGTCATAACGTGGAAACAGCCTAATGCTTACTGGCATCTCAGATAACATGCAGGTTGTAGATTGTTTGTATAATTGTTACAGAATTAGTGTATCTTAGAATAACACATGATAAGGAAACCAGAGGAAACATTTAAAGTTGTAACTTTAAAAAACATGCGGTGAACTAATTCAAGAAGTTTTGATAAAATATCTACATTGGCTACGTAGCGTTGGGAGTGGGTCAGCCAGGCGGCACGGGAGGCAACCTCTGTGTAGTTCATATGCGCCTGATACATGACGTCCAGGAACGAGATATTCGGCGTGCGGCGGCCTGCCTGCTGTGCACCGCGTGTTGCCTACCTGTAAGGCTGCTCTTGTGTTTATTTTCTTTCTCCTTATATTATTTTCTCGAAAACTATTAATTAACTGGAGGCTGTTGCGACAAGGCCTCCTGCTACAAACTGTGTCAATTAATAGCAAAATATTGTCTCAGCATTATTTTTTCCACATTACAGATATTGTTATTACTAAATCCGTACTCGGAAATTCATAATTTATTTCCCCATACCTTTGTTGTAACAAACGTTGGTTTTCAATTTCAGTTTTCATTTGCGAATTTCGCCAGCCATAAATATATACTCTAAAACATCTCATCATTTTCAATAAGAAATCATCTCGCAAAAATTGTAGTACACTTTTATTTACATCCTGTTTGTAACCTTACAGTATTAATAATAACATCCTAATTACACATGTGACACTAACATTTCAGTTAAATAGTAATGTGCAGGGGCGTCGTAAACGGGGGGGGACGTAGGGGACACGCCCCCCCCAAAAAAAAAGAGTTTCGTAGTTTTTAATATTTTTTAAGATTAAGATTTCCTTCAGTTGTATATTAAATATTTTGATGCAGAAACTCTTTAAATAGCAGCATGTTGCACCTTAAAATATAAAATTTCCCGGCGGAGGACTCCTACACACCCCTTTATTACGTAGGTGATATGTACACTTTCTCTACCAGTGACGTCCCCCCCCCCTCCAAAAAAAAATAAAATGCTTACGACGCCGATGATAATGTGAAAAATATGACATTCCAATCCGTACACCTCAATTTGTACCATATCTAACTGTTAACAACCATCCCCATACAATTTAAAATTTATTGTAGTTAGTTATAATTAAAATGGTAGATTGAACATCATTCATAAGATTTCACAGACAATATTTAACAATGTACTTATACTATCACGTGTAAAATATTCTGCAGTTACTGTAGTCATGTGGATGAATATGATGACGTACTAAAACAGTTTCAGTCTTATAGTTTGCGGTGCACCTGATATCTTGTAGTTCAGTTCTCGGAGAAGAGATAGCGCCATTGCTGCAGTTCACTTTCCTGTATGTAACCCTGCTTGTTCTGTGTGTCAGGTTGTGAACCACGCTGTACTAGTGGTGGGATATGGCGTAGAAGAAACCACAGGAGAGAAGTACTGGATTGTGAAGAACAGTTGGGGCTCCTCGTGGGGTAACAATGGCTACTTTCTTATCCGCCGTGGAACCAACGAGTGTGGCATCGAGAGTCTCGTCTCAGAGTCCGACCCCATCCCCTACTAGACCTCTCTCCCCATCCATGACTCTATGCCCCTGGAGATGGTCTTTGATAATATTGTGCTGGATTTACGTGGATGTACGATCCCAACATAATGACAATTACTTGTTAAATCATTGATGTACATGGGCAGTAACTGAAATAAATAACTTCCAAATAATCTAAGTAAAAATATGTACGTATTTACTTAACAGAAAACCCACTCCTTTATGATTATTACGACTGTCGACATGAGACTTAGGAACATTTATATTTCTTAACAAACACGACTATCTAAATAAAACCTGATGTACTTAGCTGAATTGGGGAATCGACACTATACTATCAAGTTCCTAGTGTATCATCTCGGGTGAACTAATTCACATATCTGCTGGGTAGTAAATAAGAAGCTTAAACATTCCTCATAATTTATTACACCACCTTTTGAAGAAAAATAAGTACCAAATTTGCACCGAAAATTTCATTTTTTTTCTTAGTTGGAAACGTACTTGTGTGTACTTTCATTGCAATTTTTTTTTTCAGAGTTTAATTGTTAGATGTACTCGAGAAATTAATTCAAAGAAATTTAAACATTTTTTTTCTTACTAACAATTACTGATTTAAATATTCCTATACATATCGCAAATGTATAGGTATCCTAAAAATAAAGTTTTTAAGGTTATGTATTCCTGTTGCCACTGTTTTTGCAATAATCACTTTCCAAACCTAAAGGAGAGCCGATTTCGGAAATATGTTTCGCAGTTTTTTTTTATGGTTTTTGCCGTGGCAGCTATTATTTTTGTCAAAACAAGACAGTATACAGTTTTGACTAATACAACTAAGAAAAACTGTATGAATTACATAATTAGCTGAAACCATAGTACTTACTGCTTTGGAAAAATTAGCCAATTTGTTGAAAACAACTTTAACAAAACTGTCAAACTGATTTTTTTTTTTTAAATATCTGCCCTCGTTTAGGCTTAAAAAATAACTGTCGAGAAAATCGCGGAAACAAGGAAACACGCAGCCTTATTGACACAATACCTGCATGTAACTCAATATGTCAATCCAAAAATACCAGCAACTATGTCATTTTATATTTAAGCGCAAAAACACCTTGAGTTACGATATTAGAATAGCAAAAGTGCCTGATTCGCTATCTGCACGAGAGCAGTTTTACCTCACAAGACATTGAGGTGAGCATAACAGTAAAAAATAACACCTAAATAATTTTTACTAGTTATCGACTATAAGAAATTTTCTTTTTAAGTGGATAACAAACCAAACGCAAGAAAAATTTAGCTTTAAAAACTAATACGCTACATAGTACAAGAATGTTCAACAAATATATGTGACTGTTTTAAAGTATCTTCAACCTTCTACAATTTAACTATAATATTCTAAAAAAACGGGTAAATAGGAACACGTGGTCTTAAAGGGCAGTTACGGAGTCGGTACTCGTAAGAAGCGCTGCTATATTGCTGTGAACATGTGTGGCATTGGACACATGTGGGCTTAGGAGAACTACATAAGTTTTATTTTCTGTGTGTGTCAAGTGTGAGTGAATATTAACGTAATTTCACGTGGCTATTCATTATTTGAAACGTAACGCAAGCTAATGTCTGGGCTAAGGACTGCCATAAATGAAAAGTGAGTGAGACACATTGGTCAGCACTCAACATCGAGTTGTTTAGCGTTGGTGAGGGACGACATGAGGCGAGTATGGAGCAGCACCGGAATGAAGGAGCGGGGGAAACACACCGACTAGCGGCATCGTCCCGCATGGTTCTCACATTCTACAATCCAGAGATCGAACCCGGTTCGCGTGATGGGAGGCGAGCGCTCTAAACAGTCGGCCGCCCAGGAGATTGGTGTAACACAGCAGACATGATAAATAATATTTTACTTTCACATTTCAGATCACACGCAAACCAAAAGTTATCTACATAGAACAAAAATACAAGCGATACAAACACATGTTTTTTTGCGACCTAAAAAGTATTTAAACAATAATTGAACACCTTTTCTATACATTTATTATATTAACGCAAGAGAGAACAATACTATCACAACAATTAGCTGCAGTAAATGAAACGTGGCCATTCGCGGACTATATATATATATATATATATATATATATATATATATATATATATATATATAGTATATATATAACGTAATAACATTTATTAAATTGATTGTACATTATCAGAACTAGGTCAAGTTTTGTACATTTTGTTTAGTTATGTTAATTTTGGTTTTGTATTATTATTTTGTTTTCTTTGTATGTTTGTTACAATTCATGTCTACATATTCTACAAGATGAGTTTGAATTCGGCGGACAAACTTTGTGAGGCGATACCTTGTGCTAAATAAGGTAGGGTTCAGATTTAACAATTTGGCCATAAAAGTATATGAAGGACATGAAAATGGCTGTGCAGAATCAATTTCAATGAACCCATAGAAAACCGCTGGAGGAATCGCAAAAATACGTGTTGGAGGTTACAAAGATCTGTTTCCTGACATTATATTGGTACGAATCAACCTACTTTGTAGGAAAATGGAGTATGAGAGATTGCGATCGTATAGCATTTCGTACCTGCAACGTTATCACTTGGTTTGATGCCTGATTATGAAAGAACATGTGTTAAACAACAAAATATATCGCCTTGGTAAAAAAACCCTCCGGCCAACCATTTCCCCAAAAACAATGACCGACGTATCTGCGGGTAGATTGGAGTGGCGTTCCTTAACACCTGTGGGGTTATGCAACCAGTCAGGCACTGATACTACACGGGTGGCGGTGGTCGGGCGGCCACATCTCTTTACTCCAACGTAGGCCTTCCCCCGTTCCGCAAGGCCTTCTTTCACACACACTGTGACCCGGCTAGTCGGCGGGAACACGTGGTGGAGTGCATTCCACGTGCTGCCAACATAACCACGAAGAAGAACTGCACGTATGTACTGTATATAAGACATTAAAGCGAAGTGGTGCAGAGGATGTTTTGGCAGAAAAAAGCATGTGTCTGTCTATGCTGTGAGCACGGTCGTAGAAGAACAGGTATGGACACTCGCCTGGAAACTTGACCTCCTTGTTGTTTGACAGCAGTTCACCAAATTACCGAGAATGTTGTACGTCTTTGGCGCTGCAATCAGAGCGGCCGGGCTCAGACTCCGTCCACTTCCTTCCCACTTAGATAAACAATGTATGAAAACGTATTTATCAATTTATGAAATACTTCCTTTGCTCACAATCCTAAAGTATGGCTGCAGGAATCTTTATTTACTTTATAAAGTAAACAATGGGAAAAAAAAGTGGGCGGAGTGTGAGCCCGACAGCCCTTACTACAGCACCAAAGACGCACAACACTCTCGGTAACTTGGTGAACTACAGCCAAACCACAAGGGGGTCAAGTTTCCAGACCTGTTCTTCTACGACCGTGGTTGTGAGTCAGTGTGGCATGCATGACGGCGAGGGTAATGTTGACTCACAACACGACTACACACGTACAACGGGCAGTTAGAATGCCGCGACATGCTGGCAGCAGGAAGATGGCGTATGTTAGCGTCCTAACTGGGACACCGCATAGACACTTTGTTACCACGTGCCTTCCTGTCGTCCAGCCTTACTAGGCGTCAAGGTCAATATGTGACTGCTGACACGTGACTAGTTGACTGTGCCGCGGCTATAACTCCTGTCAGCTGGCAACTGTAGAAGAGCCCACGCTACATAATTCACCGCTGTAAGCATCAGTTTGAAAATGTAGATTTCTCGAAGCCAGTTTGCAGGAATAAAACTGGAACCTGATAAAATAGTTCTTGCCAAATTTCTGAGCAAATTTTTTTCTCGTTTTAAAGTATTTCTGAAGAATAATCTCGTACATTTAATTGCGGTGCAATAGATCACGCCGAATAAATGCATCTTTCTGAGTAAATATTTGCTCCTAAACTTTGTTAACATAATTATCAAGGTTTGTTGTTTTGTAGTTTCCCATTTCGTATTTGAAAAAAGTGTAGATATTTTTCTCACGTAGCATTTACTAGGCCTACATAAAAATATATTAACTTTGAAACTAAAAAATCAATCAAATCTCTAAAAATGTGAACTCGCGGCAAATGTAAGTCATTTTGCCGTACCATTTCAAGGAGGTATGTAGGTAGCAATAGTTTGATTAAGAAGAATCACTTTTAAAAACTTGTTACGCTAACTATAAATTTTGAAAATAGAAATATTCTGCTATCTATATTCATTATTTCACAATCACTTTTACAAATGATAATGAACTATTGAAATCTGACTAGCCTCATAACTTACTACCATTAGTTCAGTCGAAAAAAAACATGCTGGAAAATTAATTAATTTTAAAGTAGTGATATAGAAAATGTATGAAGATGAAAAGGTGATAAATCACATAACCTGGCAACCCTGCAATCATCCTACCTCCTGTGACCTCCCTTAGTCCAGCAAGAAAAAACCCAAATGGATGGTTATTGCAGCAGACCAAGTATGTATGTACAGTATTTAACTGGAAGGTAATGTGATTGTGTAGAGAAGCCTTCCATAAAGCAAAGCCAGTGCCGGATATACAACTTTTTTTCGTATGGGTTGCAAAAGTGCTTTTCGCCAACTTCCCTTCCCGCAATGACAAATTTGTTACAATTGTTTAAAGAGCAGTAGTAATTCAAACCTGTACTATATACTGCCCCTTCAGACTGCTATATGGGGCTTTTGTGCTCCCCACCCTCCTCTAGATCCTGCCCTGAGTGAAGTCATCTTGAAAGTCATGCTTTTCCTGCAGTGACAGACCTACAACAAATTCAAACTTCAGGGTGCCTTCCTTGTACAATTTAACCATTCATATTGTGTGAATGTGATTGACTTCTTTAAACTGACAAGATTTCACTATTTATATGAAAGTAGTATTTTTTTTTATTTACAAGTAAAACTCTGAGGAATTAGAACTGTGTGTAGAACATTTTCAGCTGAAAACTTGTTGGTTTACAAAACCTTGTACACTATAAACAAATTTACTAACTGAACTATTTTATGGGCATCTGAAACTAAGTCCCATACAAGAATTCCTCGTGAACAGCAGCATGTCTGAAACTAAACTTTGCCATACAAATATATTGTTATGAGTCAGAGCTCTCGATGACATTGGGTTGAGTGACCTGATGAGTCATACTACCTCCCTCCCCTGCTCACTACCTCCAGTCCTGGCGACCTGGCGGCATACTGCGCCCCTCCTCCTCCCATGTCTTCCCGCCCCTGGTAACGCTCGTGCCTGGCTGACGTCACGAACCTTTTGAATAGTAGAGCACCTGTCAGTCATCCTTGACCGACACTCGGCTCGGACGTAACTGAAAGTTACCGTAACACCCGGAAATTTCAGTTTACATCAACCAGCATTGTTGGCAAGCTATGAGATTGTTCTTGGTGTAGTCGCAGGCTACTATAAATACCGGCCCACTGCGAGCAGCGGCAGAGTGATTGTGGCGTTTAACCTGTGTGTGTATGCGTGCGACGGATTTGGCAGCGAGGGACGAGGTGAGACCGGCGAATCGAGGAAAAACTGTGACAAGTATGGATGACGGCGGGATTGTTGGAGTGGTGTGAGTGAGTGCGAGAGCAGACGAGCAGTTAAACAGTAGTTGTGCATTGCAAGACATTTCTGGAAAGAGACTTATAAGATCGGAGACCTAATTTGAGAATGAGACATTCATAACATACTAGAGTGTTAATTTAGGCTTTAAGAAAGAATACCTGCAAATAATATCTCTAAATATTGATATAAAGAGTGTGAATCACAAGGATTTGTATGTTTTAATGTGGAATGTTTTATAAATATGATAAATTAAGAATTTATTTAATTATCCAAGCACTCCATCCCAATCGATCCTGACAGAGTGGCAGTGCCCAGGACAGCACAGTTGTTACAATATGTTAAATTCAACAGACAATTCAGTTCCATGAGAACATTTTGTACCTGCACTTACATCTATCATATTTAGCAATTTGAAAAATTTATGTTAAGATGTTCTGAAAGGTACGTTATTCCACATTAATACATAACAAAAAAGAATTAATTACTTAAAAAGTAGCAAGCAATCATATATATTTAAAATTTTCACAAAACAAATTAATGTAACGTAGTTTTCAGATAATCATAACGAAGATTTTTTTTTATTTCTACATGGTTTCAACCCTCTAATCAAAAATGCTTTTACAGAATTTCAGTAACTCAAGTGTAACTTCACTTGGTTCAGAAAGTTACACGTACCGTATAGTTTGCATCAGGTTTTTTTAGTAATAGTACATACATTAATCCTTCCATATTTTCAAACTCAGAATTTGCAATTCTGGCTATTTATTCAACTATATAAGTTACTCAACACACAAGTGGAATTTACGTATTCAATGACTTTTATTTACATGTGGTATGCATGTAATTGTGAGTTTTTGTGTGTATGTGGATCTTTCATTTTATAACAACAAGGCTAGATATTACTGTACATATGTAAAAAACATTATTTGAAATTTACTCAAGCTATAGTAACAAAGATCTGACAACCTAACATTGTTTTCCCTACTTGTTTCTAATTTTGGCTTCTACAATTTCATTATTTGCATAATTCGTGAAGATACTAACCCTTGTGAATAAGACAAGATTACTGTAATATTTTCATGTTTTAGTTTTGGATTACAAAAGATGTGTTGGCTGAAGGTTAACTAATTAGGCATAGCTGAATTTATTTAGCATATCATCTCACTCCATTCATTGTTTTACACTCCTTGTACCTACTCAAAAATGCCACTACAGTATGTCACAAAAAAGTAAGGTGAGTTGGACTTTGCGGAAAGGCAGCTAATATTGGACCCACATATTTAAAACAGAAAACAGGGCACAACTAGTGTGTGGACCACGTGATGTAGCTGCCTGCTCCTCTCGACGTCAGCAGGTGTAGAAGACACAAGCACTTTGCTGGATGGTCATGTAAGATACAAACTCAATACAGGGCTCACATGACATGTGAACTTCACTACTGTGCACACACACTTCTTCTTCCCCAAACACACTGGTTACACCTTGTGCAGTAACAAATATTACCTTCAATAATTCACATGTTGTTATTATAATAACTAAAATAATTATAATAACTAAAATAATTATAATAAAAATAATTATTATAATTATTGTTACTATTGTAATATAATATGTGACTATTACATATAATGGTTCATTGGACCGTGTTATTTACAGAAGAATGGCCAGTAGTTTCTTTTCTTTCTAGACTACAGATCTAGTCGGGAACAAGAAACGCCTGCAGAAGTCATATAGTTACTTAAAGAAATGATAATCAAATTTGTGTTCAAATGTGGTGCATTTAATATTCTTGATATTTGAAAGGAATCTATGGTCAAGTGAAATGACTTCTACAGACAGAGCCAGGAACTAGAACTACTGAAGAAAGCTTCTAAAATTTAACTGTATAAAGTGGGTATTAGTGGAGTGTATGAATACAGTGACCAGATATAAAACCTGACCTACACAATAAGACTACCATGACTCGAATCGTTTTCAAAATTTCAAAACTGGGTCTGTTTCTGATTCTTAGGACGTAGATTTTCCCTGGACAGAGTTTATTGCTCCGGCATAGCTTTGAATTGGGGTCGTGTAATTGGTTACTGAGAATTAAATAACACAGTTTTCTTATACTCTGATTTAGGAAATATCTACATCTCAGGTCTCTAATTCGTTCCGAGATAAACTGCAAACTTCGTTCTATGTTTCGGGATTTTCAAATTTTTCTTATGACGGCGAAGTTGCGAAGTTTTCTCACCAAAATTCGCCCATCCTTGACATCGTATCCTTGTAGTCATGAAGGAACCAGACATCTAGTGATGGGTGGTGGGACCTTCTCTGCAGACCTCGTCCTCGAGGCGAATTCCGGAAACCCTCGAAGCGCGACGAGGCGACGAACACTCTTCCACTCGACCTCTCGGTTAGGGTACCAGGTTGGACAGCCCCTCAAGACCTAGGATCTTCTTCCAGCACCTCGAACGGAGAAGTCTTCTTCATACGAACGACCTGAACTTGTGACCCACGGTAGTTATACTTCAGACATTGTGAAAGTCTCGCAACAGGATAAATCTTCCAAACTAACGTGGTACCGAAGTGCAGAACCAGTTTTCACTGTAGAATGACGTTTCAATCCTCGTCTATACAGCTGGTTACCTTCCCGTCAATGGTCTACGTCCGTCGTGTTTAGTGGCCGAAAAAACGTTCTCTCCTCATCTTTTTCCGAAAAATTCTATCACAAAACTACTTCTTCTGTTTGTTACGTAGTTGTTGATTCTTGCGCTGAATTACTTCTTTCTACTATGTACGAGCACGGTCGCCTCAATGCCCAGATCAGGCAAATATCTGGTCATTAAATAAAAATAAAATTTAAATCGTCAAAAGACTGTATAAATCACTCACCTGACCATGATAAGTTTACACTCAACCCATAGACAAAGTTCAAAACGTGTTCTGGCTTGGGGATAGTATTTGCATAGACAAAGTAAAAATAGACGATTCCAGCGCCATCAAAGACTAATAAATTAAATTTATACATATCTGTAATATGCAGCAGGCACTATGTTACACTATTATTATTACTACTACTATTCCTATTGTTGTTGTTGTGCAGCCACTACAACAAAGATAAGCTATTGATGCTGTTCGTTTCGAACTGTTTTTTTGACGAAGTAACACAGCTATGAAATTTAAAATAAAATTGGGCTTAAGAGCCTCCATGTACTCTCAGAGATAACGTTCTCTGATGTAATGAATCACAAAATGTGTGATTTAACTAGAAAGGTTTATCGGTAATTGTAATGAGGAACTAGGACAAATTACTCCTTTCAGAAAAAACTAAATTATTACCATTCAATATTGTTTTGGCAAATAAACTCTGCAATTAATTGTTAAAATGTAAATGCCAAGTCTTTCATTTCCTCAAACACTTTTCACTGTAGATTGACATCATGTGCGTACCCAGGGGGTTGGTTTTGGGGGTTCAAACCCCCTCCGAAATATCAGTTTCCTTATGTAGGTATTATATTTTATATTACAAAAACAACCGAAATGTTAATCAAATTCGTTAATACGTATTACATTTAGAGACGTCAAACATAGATGACATTCAAACATTAATGCAAGATGAGAGTTCGAAACCCCTCCGAAAACTATTCCTACGTGAGCCTATGATTGGTATACGGTTTTGCAGTGCCAGTTTCTTTATAGAAGTTTTAAATATAAGTATTTTTTATGTTAGTGTATATGTATGTGTGCTTTGTTTCCTATATGCGAGTGTACAAGTAATCTTTTGTGTTCTATTGATACATTTTTCTGTTTTTCTGTACGTCTCAATGCCACCTGTTAAACGTTTATATGTTGGTTATCATTTAAATAAATAAATAATTATTACTACTACTATTCCAAGGAGAGTGAATCTTGAAGGCCCGAGGGTAACACAAAATGAGTGTCAGAATAGTGCAATGGCTGTGGAAACGGATCACCATGGTGGCAGGAGAGTGGTGGGATCACTACATTGTCACTGACCGTTACAAATATAAATGTTAGGGACATAAAACTAACTGATTTCAATATGACCAAAACTAAACTTCTATGGTACTAAACTAAACATTTTTCATTACAAATTTTACTTCACAAAGAAACCATTCCTTTTAGGGAAATAATGCATTTATTCTCTTCTGAAAACCAAAGTCAAATAAAAACTTATTGTCAACATGACAAGCCCAGTAATTAAAATATAGTGTAAGTGTGTTGATCAGCACAAATAAATAACATTAATTCACCTCATCAAGTGTCAGCAGGCAATGTAGAAAATGCCAAACATTATTCCAGCTCTATCTTCATCCTTTTAACGTAGAAGAACTATGGTTTCCTCATAATGAACTGTTTCGTCTTCACTCGCCTGTCTGTGTTGAAGTGTTGATCTTCTTTGTCACAGCTAGTGACACAGGAGAAAGATGTCAACAGTGCAAGACAGAAAAGAATGGAACAAAGTAAGGATAGAGCAATGGTAGAAAGCAGACGGTGGAGGAAATATGCCAATTTTGATTTGGGCACACGCCAATGTTTGCCCTCAACTCTTAAGTTCCATCTAAAAATCCAGCCCCGTTCACAATTTAAACCTTTCGCTTTACAGACAGCCCAGTCCAAGGGTATCTTCTGCTGCCCGTGTGTAAAATCATGCCCCAAACACACGTTGTGGTGGTATCCTCACTACCCTCGCTGTTTCAAAGTATGTACGTACCTAATAACAGAAAAACCATCGCCTTAAGAGCGTCTACATTTAAGAGCCGATAATAGCAAGACTTGTCGAGACTTTCTAGGCCGACTCTGCTTAATCACATATCTTTATGAACAAAGTCTTGTTTAATAAGCTTTCCGCAATCTTGGTATCTACAGTTGTTAAATAAAACAATCATGTTAAACTCAGTGAAAGAAAGAGCAAATTTAGCACTGTTCACATAATGCTTACATTTAGAGAGTTTAGTTAAATTGCTGTTACTAATAAATTCCACATATTTAACTATATGGTTCACTGAGAGAGCATTATCAACATACAAGGTATATCATTTTAAACAAACAGACACCTTTTAGTTATAACATCAATTTGACACAAGTTACAGCAATTCATTTTCAGGCAGAATTACAGTTTACAGCTGTACAGCCTAAAGTTCAACAATGAGTTATTTTAATGAAGATTGTGAATTAAATTAACTGGCACACACATATGTATAAAACCAAAAGAACAATTTGTACAGGAAATTCACAGTGGCATAATATCTGGGCCTGACCGAACAACCACAACTGATAGTACTCTCGAAGCACTCTGAACACTATGAAGCGACCATCTCCACTTTATTATTGCCCTGCACTGATTTAGTAACACTTGAATCCTAATAACTTGTTGCGGAGTTGTCAATTAACTGCCTTAACAACCCGAGACCTTGTAAGCTGACACCGTAGTGGTATACTAATTAGCTTCGGACTTGATAATTATATTACTTCATAAAAATTAGTAAAACCTCTTTATAAAGACCCCTCATGGTTCTCTAGAATAGGGTCTTTATATAGAGGTGGTCTTTATAAAGAGGTTTAATTGTACAGTAAAACCCCTATTTTAAAATCCCACAGTTCTTGAGAAAATGGTTGTTATAGAGAGGGGGTTGTTATAAAGGGGTTTTACTAAAAAAAATGTAGGGCTGGTGAAGTCAGGCACTCTATAACGTAAACATGACTGTATATCCAAAATTAAAAAAGGTGTGTTGCGTTGCACATATTTCTAGGAAACAAATTAACAAATAAATAAAAAAAGGATAGGAAATGAAATAACTTTTATTCTATGGCACTTTGAAGTAAAAATTTAATGTACAATATAAACTGTAGTGTTAATATCAATCAATAAGCACGAAGACAAACTATCAGCGACAAGATACCTTGACAACTCACTATATATTTTATTCCTGTTCATTTCAAACAGTTTTATAACAAACAAAATCA
The DNA here is from genome assembly GCA_003012365.1 of Medauroidea extradentata. Classification (NCBI taxonomy): domain Eukaryota; kingdom Metazoa; phylum Arthropoda; class Insecta; order Phasmatodea; family Phasmatidae; genus Medauroidea; species Medauroidea extradentata. The sequence goes on along the minus strand of PNEQ01004549.1, from coordinate 45,250 downwards.
TAGCACCAGACAATGCAACCACAACAAACATGATAAAAAATTCTATTAATTTTTATGTACGTGTGTCAAAACTTACACTGAGTACTTAAATTTTGTTTTGGAAACATTTATCTCAGCACACATTACGTACATACAATTTATACATTACACGCCTGAACAATGCAAAATGACAGCATATATACATACATACCAACAGAGAGAGTGCGTACTGTACTCGAACACTGTGAGCCAAGCTTGACCTAAACTGAACAATGACATCAGGGCTAAGCATGTTCATGTCAGAATGTTGGCAGATCAGACTGTGGTACTGCTAACATCCCTGATGGATGCAACCAATGAATGTGGGTTATGTCTGTGAATGTAGTACTATGTACTGTACTGGAGAATTCGTTCTTAGGCTGTTAAACACTTTTAGCAGGCGCCCATACCAGCATAATGGCACCAAACAAGAGAATCTTGTGACTAATGAATAGGGACAAGATTTTATTACTAAACATCACACGCAAGATGACCAAAAAATTTGGAGTTCCGGCGCCATTACTACGTAGGTCGTGCAAAATATTCACTAGTTCTTGGCTAAGAAAACTAAAACACACTGGTACCTACATTTTCCCTTAATATATAAAAAAACACTATAAAATGCAACAACATTTCATAGCTTGCTTGCCGGACGATGGTAATCAAACATACACAATTATCCTTACTTTTATATCAGACTATGTGTCAATTTCACCATATTTCTGTATGCAGTAAATACGTACTAGAATTCTTGTACGTATGGTACCAGCTGGGTGTCGAACAATATTTCCCTCCCCCTTTGCCGAGGTATTATGATGGCTGTCACGACAAGAAACCACTCTTTTGAGTGTGTAGAATGGAAGACGGGGATGAAAGGAAAGAAAAGAAAGATACATTCAGATGTATACCTGCACAGGAAAGTAAACAACAGTTACCCGATGTTTTTGCAGTGTCCGTGAACCACAGTAAATTTAAATCTTGTACAATATCTATGACCTCATACCAACGTCCGTTACTTTTCCGCGTCATCTGTGAAAGTAAACAGCCTGAATCAGAGGTTTTGTTGTCATATGCCAATTTTGTACACAATCAATGTTCGTAAAACAATATACTACAGTAAAAAAATTTACATAAAAGATATCAAATCTTACACAAGCATTAAAATACTACTTATTCAGGAAAAAATAACATCCACTACGTGTTCCCACCCTTGGGCAGTGTCACAGTGTGTATGAGAGAAGGCCGGTTGCCCAACTAGTGAGACGTGCTTGTCGCCCGTCTGGCCCAAGCAATATACCAGGTGAGGATAAGATGTATGTAGAGCAGCTTGGGAATGAGAGGGGCGAGGGAAACTGAAGTTCTCCGACCAAACTCGCCAGCCAATGGCAATGTCCGCCACGTTTCCCTCATGTGAAAAATCTGTGACCAAACTCACCAGGGATTGAGCCTGGATCGCCTAGGTGTGGAGGTAAGAGGTCTGAGACCTAGATGACATTGGCCCCTCCCTTCTTATTCAGCGCTGGTTTCAAACTTAGTAACTGATCAATCGAGCTGCCCTTGGTGCCAAAGCAGGACTTTGTAATTTGAATGTCAGTACAGAGTGAGATGATGCTAAGGTAACATGTCCAACCTGGGTTTGATTCCCAACTCAGATCATCTTGGTTTCAGTTTTCCATTGTTTACCTACGTAACTCCAGGCAAATACTTAACACAAGTGATGACTGACTCCTTTCCTAGCTTCTGTCTTTGTGTAAGGTTGTGTGTATTTATCTGTAACAACCTCACTGTTCATGAAACATAAATTTAAAATAAAACAGATAAGTAATTCTGACACTAATTTCTAAAAAATTTTGGCACTAATGTTTAGCAGCCATTTTATGTTTGTAAGTATCAAAGTGACACATGTGATAAAATAACTGTTCACATGAAACAATGCAGTGCAAGATAGCATTACAACCAGTACAGCTGGATTAACAACACTTAGCGTACATATGTACGTCGGCTAACTAGTGTTTGCGACTCCAACTTCAAAGTAGCCAGAGGAACGTAAAGACAAAAGGTAACAATAATAATGGTATTCAAATACTTCTCTTTTTGACGAAAATAACTGTATATGTTTAATTCCCAAACTATGACAGTGTCATAATTTGCAGCCAATATTTTGCACTAACTAAATAACTTTTTAAGGCATATTTAAGGTTCGCTAGTGTTGCAAGTCCAATCCCAGAAACCTCACCTACGTTGTAAGGTACTTGGCCTACCTACCCTATTAATTTTCCAAATTTGGTTACTAACTTTGATTGTAGAATCTTTTTTTTCTCTAGTACCGGCGTCAGCATAGGCCTAATGGTATCCCGGGAGGTTTCGTGGTTGCTAGTTATAATAATGTTGATGTGTGAGAGGGGTCGCCTGACAGTAGTGTGCCCGGCCTACCACATAAGGAGAATGGTGCGGTGAGCAAGCAAGTGAAGGACACGTGTTAGTATATAAGTAATCAGTCTGGGACTTTGCACTGTTGACCGTGCAGACCGCAGTAACATGGCAAGACAAGGACTTTAAGAATAGAATTAAGGAAAATGAGTGTTTATAATTTGTATTTGGATATGTTAAATTT